>JACXGJ010004150.1:8079-47902 GCA_016801105.1 Esox niger | reverse complement strand
TATATATATATATATATATATATATATATATATATATATATATATATATATATATATATATATATATATACACATATATATGCCTATTCAGATCTGTCGTTTACAGACTTTCACTTCTTTAAGGATAATTAAGTTCGCGTGAAAGCAGAGCTCGGGTGTCCTGGCTCTTACTTATTAACTGCTATTTTATGTTATTCAGCAACGTATCCAGTGTTTGCAGTTCAGTTCACACAGTCGCGTGAACTGCGCGTGCGGTCATTTCAGCACCAGTACAGAGTGGACAGCGTTTACTGCCGCGTTCACACCCACTTTAGAACGCACGCGTCGACCGAACAGCGTTCGAGAAATGTTCTGATTTAATAGGCACCGTGACTGCATAGGCAAATGGGTCCCTTTAGACGCTTAATTAAACATTTGACTTTTCTTAATCTGCTGTTTTTTACTATCTCCATATTCCCCAGATTCAAGGATGAGAGAAAGCAAGCGCAAATGTAGACCGTAACTTTTCCCCGTGTGGATCTAGACTGTTGGACCCTTTGGAACACGGTGGAAGTGTCATAACATCAAAATGGAGAAATCTCCCACTGGATTGAATAAGAATGGCTCGCGGTCGACCGCATCGCTGCCCCCGGAACCAGTTGAAATCATCCGCAGCAAATCATGTTACCGCAGGGTACGGCTCAACGTTGGGGGGCTTCTACACGAGGTCCTTTGGAGAACGTTGAATAGATTACCACGTACCCGGTTGGGGAAACTAAGAGACTGCAACACCCACGACTCACTCATGGAGGTTTGTGACGACTACAACCTGGACGAGAACGAGTACTTTTTCGACAGGCACCCCGGAGCGTTCACGTCCATTCTGAACTTCTACAGGACGGGTAAACTACACATGATGGAGGAGATGTGCGCCTTATCTTTCAGTCAAGAGCTGGACTATTGGGGCATAGATGAGATCTACTTAGAGTCCTGCTGCCAGGCCAGATACCACCAAAAGAAAGAACAGATGAATGAGGAGCTCAAAAGAGAGCAAGACACAATGAAAGACCGAGAAGGGGAGGAGTTCGACAACACTTGTTGTGCAGAGAAACGAAAGAAACTCTGGGATCTTCTTGAAAAGCCCAGTTCGTCCGTTGCAGCCAAGGTAACATTTCATTCCATATATGTGTGGACAATTCTAACTTGCGTATTATTATATAATAGTTATAGAATATCAGTGGGAGGGTGATAGGGAGTGAGAGTGTGAGAGAGAAAGAGAAAGAGAGAGCAAGAGATGAGAAAACGGATGAATCCAACATCCATGGACTAATAGATCAATCCATAAGTCAGACTTCAGCACATCAAGCTGGAAACCATTATTTCTCCTGTATGGTCAGGATGGCTTTAGTTTAGTGTTAACACATTTTAAGCAGATTGTGAACATCCTTATCGGTCATGCCTTAATACTATCACAACTCATTAAGTGTTATAATCTCAACATAATCCCAACCACCAAGCCCAGTAGTGATGTGATCAGGTGTAAACTGGAAGAGATGAGCTGAGCATGTACTGCTCATTACTGCTTCCTCTAAGGACATGTCAAAATGGGTCAGCTAAAGCTAGTTTTCATCACTACCACAGACCTTAACTCTGCTTAGAGAGCAATACAGGGGAGGAGAGGTTGAAACAGAGAAGAGGAAAAGATGGATCCAGTAGATATTAGCATTGAGTACATCGCAACTCTGAATATTACATTAAGTTAGCTCTTAAGTGTTTGCTTTACGAGCAAAACATATATCAGATGCAAAAGTACAGTAAATGCTTGTTAGTGAGTTTGTTTCTAACAGGTCAGTAATTAAGGATATAATATACCCATGTGGATTGTTTGAAATATTAAAATGTTCTTTTAACGATCTGAATAGGAACATTTTAAAATTCATATTCATGTTGACATTTAATGTATATAATATACATTTACAATGATCAAAATCTGTATTGATGGGGATTGTCTGAATTTAGATTAGTGAAATATATTTAAATAATAAAAGCAAAATAGTTAAAAAACATATATTTAAAATGTTTCTAGGTGAGATGATTGTATTTACATGATTTTGAATATATTCAGTGTGTGGAGAATCGGGAGATGTTAAGGTAGGTCCGGTACCAAATCCATTTAGAAGGAATACAGAAGGCGACAGGGGCCCCCCCCAAATCAAATGTTCCTTAGGGCCCCCAAAAGGCTAGGGCTGGCACTGTGTAGGGGTAATGGAGTGGTTAATGTAGGCCTGTTCCATATTCTGACTGTGAGGGTACTAGGATAGTTGAGGTAGGTTCAATACCCTAATCAGTGGAGTCGAGTTATTGGACTAGTTGAGGTAGGGTTATAAATTGATCTATGTGTTGCGATAATGGAGTAGTTGAGGTAGGGTTAGACCCTTATACAGTGGGGCAAAAAAGTATTTAGTCAGCCACCAATTGTGCAAGTTCTCCCACTTAAAAAGATGAGAGAGGCCTGTAATTTTCATCATAGGCACACTTCAACTATGAGACAAAATGAGAAAAAAAATCCAGAAAATCCCATTGTAGGATTTTTAATGAATTTATTGGTAAATTACGGTGGAAAATAAGTATTTGGTCAATAACAAAAGTTAATCTCAATACTTTGTTATATGCCCTTTGTTGGCAATAACAGAGGTCAAATGTTTTCTGTAAGTCTTCACAAGGTTTTCACACACTGTTGCTGGTATTTTGGCACATTCCTCTGTGCAGATCACCTCTAGAGCAGTGATGTTTTGGGGCTGTCGCTGGGAAATACGGACTTTCAACTCCCGCCAAAGATTTTCTATGGGGTTGAGATCTAATGACTGGCAAGGCCACTCCAGGACCTTGAAATGCTTCCTAAGAAGCCACTCCCTCACCCACGTTACATCTTTATCTTTATTTTGGTTTCATCTGACCATATGACATTCTCCCAATCCTCTTCTGGATCATCCAAATGCTCTCTAGCAAACATCAGACGGGCCTGGACATGTACTGGCTTAAGCAGGGGGACACGTCTGGCACTGCAGGATTTGAGTCCCTGGCGGCGTAGTGTGTTACTGATGGTAGCCTTTGTTACTTTGGTCCCAGCTGTCTGCAGGTCATTCACTAGGTCCCCCCGTGTGGTTCTGGAATTTTTGCTCACCGTTCTTGTGATCATTTTGACCCCACGGGGTGAGATCTTGCATTGAGCCCCGGATCGAGGGAGATTATCAGTGGTCTTGTATGTCTTCCATTTTCTTATAATTGCTCCCACAGTAGATTTATTATTTATTATTTATTACCTATTGCAGATTCAGTCTTCCCAGCCTGGTGCAGGTCTACAATTTTGTTTCTGGTGTCCTTTGACAGCTCTTTGGTCTTGGCCATATTGGAGTTTGGAGTGTGACTTTTTGAGGTTGTGGACAGGTGTCTTTAATACTGATAACAAGTTCAAACAGGTGCCATTAATACAGGAAACGAGTGGAGGACAGAGGAGCCTCTTAAAGAAGAGTTACAGGACTGTGAGAGCAAGAAATCTTTCTTGTTTGTAGGTGACCAAATACTTATTTTTCTGAGGAATTTACCAATAAATTCATAAAAAATCCTACAATATGATTCTCTGGATTTTCTTTTCTCATTTTGTCTCTCATAGTTGAAGTGTACCTATGATGAAAATTACAGGCCTATCTCATCTTTTTAGGGTCAGAATACCTATGACAGAGCTGAAATCAGCAGTTGGGTGAAGGCTCCCCTGAAACATTGATAAACTGAAATGGTTTGCAGCTGAAAAGTGGGCCAAGTTGCCAGTAGAAAAATGCAAGCTTACATATGTTTACAAGAATAATTTACATCCAGTTATTTTTGGCAAAGGATGTGCAATGAAATATTACCTCTTGGGTTGTACTAATTATGTCCATGCCACTTTTTAAGGATGTTTAATACAATAATACACCTAAGTTTGAGTAAGACATTACCTGGGGTGTTCTGTCAGGTGTGTTGCTCTGGCATGGGGTTCAGTCTAAACTGCTTCGCTTTCAGCAAAACCTTTCTCTTGCAACTGAAATGCCATTATTTCAGCAACTTGCAATTTTGCAGCATGGGGTAGCCAGATAATGCTATGCTAAGTTTTTCCTCAAAACAATATTTTTTGTGCCTACAAATTTATTTGATTAAAAAACACAGTTCATTCCTGCACTGAATGCACATAAAATCAAATGCTTACACACAGGTAGGCAGTGGAGAGAAAATGTAAGTGCTGTGAGTACTTTGTAAGCAGAGCTTTGTGTTGTAGATGAGATCACTGAGTACAGAGTGTCAGTAAAATCATTGTTTATCAGGTTAACTTTTGTCTACTAAGGTTATTTTATCTACTGTAAGACGGTGAAGAGTCAAGCTGTCACTTTAAGTGGATTGATCTTAAATCGTTCTGTCTTAGTCATTCTGCCTCTCTTTAATCATGACTTGAAAAACCAACAACCCAAAATGAATACATTGTTATATTGTTTTGTTTTGTTATTAACTATAAAACATTGATATCTCTGTCATAAGGGCAACGATTTTACTACACCAGTACTGTGTGGTAAACAAACCACTGACAATTTGCATTGAAGTAATGACTGGCTGTGCTTTCGGTAAGATAGCTGTTTGGCCGTACTGTAAAAGGTATGTCACTCTTCTGTTGGGCGCCACTACCAGTCTGGTTTCGGGAGATGTCTATGTGCCAGGAAAAAGCTGTCTGCACACAATATGTGGGGGGTGTATCAATTCCTAATTAGTATAAAAGACTTATGTAAAACCACTAACCCAAACTATTAAAAGTATTAACACAGCTGATGCATTTCCCTGCCAAACATATTTCAGTAGGCAAACTGTGGATGTGTATTATCAACAGAGCCCCAAGTCCTTCTGCAATACTTCAACTGGGTAATGTTGTAATAATCACACACACGCACACACAATAAACCATCAACAGATGGTCACTCGTCAAAACAAATACCACAGGAAAACAGTTACCTGGCAACAAGGTTTTTATTTTATTATATTTATGTAAAAGCGGTGGTTACAGGGCACGTGTGTGGGTTTTTGCGTGTGCATGCATGCCTCCGTGCAAGTCTGTTTGCATATGCGTGAGTGTGTATTTTGAATGTGTGTGAAATAGTCAGACGGCCTTCTGACTGCTGCATTACTCAGTTAGGCCCTGTCAGTGGCAGCTGGCCAAGCACTAAGATGTGTGATTCCATTTTTAATTGAGCTTTAAGCATTAATGCAGGAGAAGTGCAGTGACCTTCAGTACTCTACAGCTCCAGCGTCAGTACTGTGCACAGAAAAGAAACATAAAGCATTGAAGGCTTGACATGGGTATGTCAGCTCTTTAAATCTGTGGTTGTTTCATCCACTCCCTCTTGTGCTGTCCATTACTGCTGCTACTTTTCCTTTCCTACCTCTGCCCCAGCTCTCTCTCTGTCTCATTCTCTATCTCTCCCTGCTTCTCTTTTTTACTGTCTGCCTCTATCTTTATCTCTCTCTTTGTCTTTCCTTTGGCTCCTCCACTTCACATTTAACTAAATGTCAGGGAAATGTCACATTAATTATTTTCCGTGAGACACCAGGCCCAATTTGAAGCTTTTCTAATTTCTTTACCCCACTCTCTCTTTCTCTTGATCTTTTTCTCCCCTCTCTATCTCTTTCTCCCTTTCCATCTCTCTGTGTCTGTCTGACTCCTTTCTCTGTCACCCTATCCCTGCTGACCATAGACCTGTTTACCACAGTTAAAATCAGATTAGGTTCTATGGCCATACTACAAAATGAGATTGCGTCTAACCACAGATGTATTAGTGCACATCACTGTGTCCACTTCCAGCCCAGACAGGCTTTTTCCTCCACATTCACTTTTATTAACCTCAGTATGCTTACCATTGTCAATAAAACAGCTATGTTCATGGGATAGATTAATACATTCAGTGGAAGAGGACAATTCAGGCCAGCAGCATACCTCCCTGTATCCTACTGCTGGATGGGTTCTGAACCGTAGCCAGGTCTGTCTGAGTTTTTCCCTTAATGGGAGACCAGATGATGTAGGAAATTGTACCTAGTTCCAGTAGGGGCACTCTACCCTCTCACCCTGCACAGAGTGCTAGATTTTGGATGGAACGTTAAATGGTTGTCCTGACACTCGCTGGTCACTTAAGATCCCATGGCACTTATCGTAAGTGTAGGGGTATTAATCCTGTCTGGGCAAAATGTCCAAATTGGCCCTCATGTCATCATGGCCACTTTATCTTGCTTAGATTGTCTTATTCGTCTCCTCTTCTCACTGTATAAAAAGCACTAAATGTATGCAATGAATAATGTATGTTAATTGCTCTGGATAAGAACCTCAGCTAAATGACGTAAATGTAATGGTTTTTGTGTTTTTGAAGTAAACCTTAGAGTGCATCGAGAGTGTTCACACGTTCTTCGTATTGTGTTCAAGCTGTATTCATGCGTTGCACCTCCGTCACTTGTTCACGTGGTTGTCATGGTAACTAACATCCTATAGAGACACTAACATCCTATAGACACCGAAGCCACGTGACGACTTGAAGTTGGACTGGATCTAATTGGTGTTTTGTCTAAATTACATCATAGGGGTTGGAAAATATGACAACATTGCTTATGTAGGCTAACCATTAGCAGAAAATAACGTTGCCATCATTTTCTTCGTATCAAAAATACATTAAATGATGGAAATGCTGTCATTAGCAAGCTAATGCCGTCTATAATATTTAGTGATGCTAAATAAAGACAACGGCGCAAAATTTGAAATATTACTGGTACCATACCTTAAAGCTGCTGCGTTATGTTTTGCGCGTCTAATAAGACGTAGTTTACGCTTTTCTTTACTTCCCAAATAAGCGAAGGACAGCAAAAGAAGAGATCTGTGACTTCAGGCCATCCTCAGAGAGGGTGACAATGGTCAACTATGGGACCCGTCCAGGTTATGTCTGTGGCTAATACCTCATTAGTCGTTAGTTTATGATACTAAAGTCAACAGTTATATCGTTAAATGCCAAAGAAATTAATGTTGATGCTGCATTGAAAGGCAGTACAAAGAATATTCTGAACATTCAATTCCCACATTTTATGTCATGATTATCGTCATAGTAATCCCAATCCCAATTCAAAGTGTCTAAAGTTGGTGCACTGCACTCACAAGAATGATACTGTGATGCGTCAATAATCAGTACATTCGTGCCTGTGTATGTGTACTTTATGTGATGGGGGTAATGACAGAATTCTTATTGTCTACTGTACGTTGTAGCCTACCTTATAGTTGCGGGGTGCTAGCTAGTTACCTTGCTAAACATGTTTGCGAACAAATTAGTTTACAGAAACGTAACATTGGACTGACAACCAAAACAGCTAAATAAAGTGACAGATGTCATAAATACATTACCTGGAGATTCACTAAGATAGTTGTATATATCAGTATATGACACCTCTGGGATGGGTTGTACGTCCACTTAGATGGAGGCGGACTGAATGGACACTCAACCCATTTCTTCAGTTCTCTCTATATAATGACATAAAATATTAATTTGCCTGAATGGCCATAGTGTTTTGCTCCTAATAGCTAATAAGCAATATGGTTTTTTATTTTGTATGAATGATTTGGCAAAGTCGTCGGATTTTGTATTCACCGCCAGTCAAATTAAATGGGCAGCTTACCCCAAAAAGGGTGGGAGCATGGTGCGAAGGCAAATAACCCGCACGGGCGGCTCTCATCTATGAAACATGTGAACATACATTTTTATGCTGATGACACTGTAATGTATTCCTCTGCACCTGTTTTGAGCCAAGCCCTTAACAATTTACACCCTGAATTAAATAATTCACTCATGAATCGTAAATTATTGCTTTTCAAAAGTCGAACAAAACAATTTGATATGTTGGATTCTGCTTGGAAATATCACAAGGTATTGATGAATATAATTAATTCACTGCTTCAAAAATCTAGCTATTCCTGTTTGTGTCTTTACAGTTTTTCTCATTTGCTAAAATACTTTAATTTTATTGTTACCAAGTTGGTCTTCGTTATACCCTAAAAAGCACAGCAGTATTCTTTCTTTTGCAGTTTTTAATTTCTTCTTTTCGCACACAATGCAACAAACACTTTTTTGCAAATCAGTGAACACCACCTTCCACAGAAGACACAACGCAGTGGAGGAAATCAAGCCTGATGTTATTATTAACCGTAGCATCAGTAGTAAGAATATTCATGAATGATAATGATAGGCAGATTACAAACCAGTACCACAGGGTATAGCGTAAAATATATGTGTAAAATGCATTATATCCATGCTGTTAAACAGTTTCTCACAACTGTTAACACATTTTCTAAATTTGTATGACATTTTCCTGAGACTGTAAACACAATTCTCGTAACTCACACTATGTTGACAAAGATTGAGACATCTCAAACAAAACGAATCATTATTCTAAACATTATTATTGCCCTTAATAGTCACACAAAAGCATAAAATACAATGACATTACTGAATACCCATTGCTCATAGGTGAGAGCTTTTGGAAACATTGTTATAAAGAGCTATTATTCAATCAATAACCATGTTTTTCAGAATTCCTGTAATTAATTTTGCACTTGATATTATACTGTAGACCAGAGTTGTCAAACCAGTTCCATGGAGGGCAGATTGTCTGCAGGCTTTCGCTCTCACCTTGTACTTGATTTATTAATTAGGTCACTAATTGGTTAATTTCTACCTTCACCAGGTTGTTTAGACCTGAACTGGGAACCAATTTATGAAAAAACGAAAACCTGCAGACACTCTGCCCTGCGTGGAATCGGTTTGACACCCCTGCTGTAGACTGTAAATCTAGAGATAATATTGAAGTGTTCAGAAAATACACTGATACCATAATTGTTCATTTTGTGGGAGGTTTTTCACTGAAATTCACCAACACCTACGGTCCACTGCTGCTGCAACATTTCCTTTCCTACCTCTGCCTCAGTCCTATCTTTGTCTCATGCTCTATCTCTCCCTATTTCTCCTAATCACTCAGCGAACTGGAAATTAACTTTGATGGTTTAGACCGAACATTCTATTTTGGATCTGATATGAAAGTCCCCAAATTGAATTTAGTATCTAAATGAGTTTAGCTCTGGGCAAGTGTTCAGAGCAAACATAAAACAACGCTAAGGCAAAAAGATACCAAGTGCCACATTGGTTTCATTTTGTCCCTGTCCGACCAACCACTGGGGAATTAGAAATTAAAGCAAGTCAACTGGCACTGTGAATCAGACATCCAGGCAACAAATTCCAACTATGCCTTTCTCATGTCATACTTTAGAGGACAAATTAAAGCTGTTTGTCTTAATTCCCACTCATAAATTAGACGGACACAAACAGACATCTGGCTTGACACTTGACGCCAAGTCGGCTGTGTGTGTGTGTTTGTTTTGTGTTTTGTCTGTGTGAGATGAGTCTTTTGTTTGTGTTTGTTTTCTGTTTTGTCTGTGTGAGCTGAGTCTATTGTGTGTCTTTGTATTGCTCTGTGTTTCATTGGTGAGTACTCAGTTTGTTTCTTTGCTGGGTGTTTTGGTGTGTGTGTGCGTGGTAACGTGAGTCTGTGTGCGTGTCTGCGAATTTCTCTAACAGCTGTGGAATTAGATCCAGTCCATTGGGCCATGCTGTTGATTCACAATCAACCAGCAGCAGGTGATGAGTAGCTAGCATTTTAACAGCATGAATTGTGATGAGTAAGCATTGTGACAGGAAGATGAATGAGTCAAATAGAAGCTAGGACTGTTGGTTTCCTTTACTAGACTTGTGGCAAGTCAGTGTTATCATGTCTCTCACACACACACACACACACACACACGCACACACACACACACATATACACTCACTCTCACACACACAATATGCACACACACACCACTTAAGTTGTTGAGGACTGGAGAAAGATTTTCCTTTTTTAGTCAGACACTGCCTTCCTAGATGACCTTGTAGACTGGATTACAGAGTTGTTCCGTAGTTGCTGGACGGTGGCTAGAAAGGGAAGAAGGAAGTTGCTTATCACAGTGCTCCCTGCCTGATATCCTGTCTGTCTGCCCTCCAGGACATTAGTGCAGCCTACAGATATATGCTCCCAGGGTTTGCATTTGTGCAGCAGGAAGATTGACCGCTCAACTACTGTGGCAGGGGAGCAGTTGTGGCAATCTGTGGCAGTCTGTGGCAGCAGGGCAGTTGTGGCAGTCTGTGGGAGTCTGTAGCAGCAGGACAGTTGTGGCAGTCTGTGGGAGTCTGTGGCAGCAGGGCAGTTGTGGCAGTCTGTGGCAGCAGGGCAGTTGTGGCAGTCTAAGGGAGTCTGTGGCAGCAGGACAGTTGTGGCAGTCTGTGGCAGCAGAGCAATTGTGGCAGTCTGTGGGAGTCTGGGGCAGCAGGGCAATTGTGTCAGTCTGTGGCAGCAGGGCAGTTGTGACAGTCTGTGGGAGTCTGTGGCAGCAGGACAGTTGTGGCAGTCTGTGGGAGTCTGTGGCAGCAGGGCAGTTGTGGCAGTCTGTGGCAGCAGGGCAGTTGTGGCAGTCTGTGGCAGCAGGGCAGTTGTGGCAGTCTGTGGGAGTCTGTGGCAGCAGGGCAGTTGTGGCAGTCTGTGGCAGCAGGGCAGTTGTGGCAGTCTGTGGCAGCAGGGCAGTTGTGTCAGTCTGTCTGCTCGTCTGTCATTTGTCCATGAACAGCTGAGCCCTCCTTGAATCAGGCCTGGAACCAGAGACTTAATTCCCTCTGGCAGCCTGGTTTAGCTGTGGTCAGACCGTGTGCACCGTATTGTGAACAGAGCAGTTTGGGAAGCTGCCAGTAGAACAAGCGCCCTGAACCTGAAGATCATACTGACTGATGAGAAGTACCTTTCTCCAAACACCTTCTCTTGAAGTATCATCCTAAAATTGAAGTACGTACCGACTGATCAGAGGTACCTCTCTCCAAAGATCTAATCTTAAATATTCATCCTAAACCCGAAGGTCATAATCACTGATCCGAGGTACCTCTCTCCAAAGATCTAATCTTAAATATTCATCCTAAACCCGAAGGTCATAATGACTGATCCGAGGTACCTCTCTCCTAAGATCTAATCTTAAATATTCATCCTAAAGCCGAAGGTCATAATGACTGATCCGAGGTACCTCTCTCCAAAGATCTAATCTAAAATATTCATCCTAAACCCGAAGGTCATAATGAATGATCCGAGGTACCTCTCTCCAAAGATCTAATCTTAAATATTCATCCTAAACCCGAAGTTCATAATAACTGATCCGAGGCACCTCTCTCCAAAGATCTAATCTTAAATATTCATCCTAAACCCGAAGGTCATAATGACTGATCCGAGGTACCTCTCTACAAAGATCTAATCTAAAATATTCATCCTAAACCCGAAGGTCATAATGACTGATCCGAGGTACCTCTCTCCAAAGATCTAATCTTAAATATTCATCCTAAACCCGAAGGTCATAATGACTGATCCAAGGTACCTTTCTCCAAAGATCTAATCTTAAACATTCATCCAAGACCCAAAGGTCATAATGACTGATCTAAGGTACCTTGCTCAGATCTTCTGAACTTCTTAAAGGCCATATCACAATTTTCCTAACAGTCACATACAGTATCATGATTGTCTTACGTTAGGCTGTAATAGACAGATTGTATCATCTTAGATTCCTGCTGGCTATTGATTGCTTGGAGTTGCTCAGTCATAGTGACTCTAGTGTTCCAATGATATGGAAGTGTGGACAAAGAATTGTTTTTCAATTGGTGGGCAGACCTGTGACTTGGAAGTATTTCATTTTTTGAACTAGAAGATTAGCACACGTGTGTGCACATGAATGCATGTATGCACTTACACACACCTACATGAATTACACAAGCAGCCAACTGCCCAACCGCCCACACACTGACAGACACACACAAACATACAAAGGCATGCACACACTCACATGCAGTCACTCGCACACACACATATACACATTGATGCGCGCGCGCATACTCATGCAAGCACACACACAGAGGGTAGTGAAATAGAATCTGGGAGCTAATGGATCTGTACGACCAAGCTAAAACGCTAGGTTAGAAACAACCCCCGCATACAGTGTATGCGCACGTGACCCGACATCGACCCAACACCACAGAAATATTTTATTGCCCCAACAAATTAAATATTTAAATATTTCTCATTTTGAATTTATTATTTATATTTAAATCAGCCTACTTGTTTTAACAAGCATGCATATGTGGTCCCTCCATGGAAATGATATGCCAGGCCAACACATTCGTTCTGGAGCTGGTCCCGGCCGGTTTGCCACGCACACCCTAAGTCTCCCACATTGACGCTGACATCCTGCACAAGTATCGCCAGCTGACAGTGTGAACCATGGGGGAGGATGCAGAATGCTTCTTGTTTAATTCAATAGGATTTTGATTCAGTAGAGCCACATTGGGATTTCTCAGATAGAGAGGGGAATATAGGAGAGGTTGTCCGTGGATTCGTTCATTATTCAGACTACAGTATGTGATTGTTTCCGTGACTGACTGGACATGTTGGGGTAACGAGGATTGGGTAATGGTGGAGTTATGGACTGAGGTCTTAGATAAAGCAGAGTCACATCCTGTTGATCATTGAGACTGGATTTGTCTGGTTCAGTAGTGAGCAATGAGCAACCATCAGCATGAGGCCAGGCAGCCCTGCCTCGATAAAAAACAGAGAGAAATCCTAAACCAACCATTTGATTGAACATGTTTTATTGAAGAAGATAACATGAAGTAAGTCATTGATTGTTTTGTGACGTTGAGATATCTTACATTAATGCCAGATAGTCCAAAATATAAAAGAAAATTGCAGATCAAGAAAAGGCTTGTAAATGTTATTTACTAGTAACTCTAAGATTAGTAATAAACCCTCAGATTAGATTGGTGTTGCAATCACCTTGAAAATCAAAGATTATAGATTTATCTGTGAAATGTTTTGCCTTATCACATCCTCCTGCTATGTCATATGTGATTCCACAGAATTTGGAATTTCATATAGTTCTAAATTCTCATGTGGTGTTACTCAAGGGAAATCAAGTACAAATTTATCTTGGACATTACTTTTTATTGCCTTTTATTGCCATTTTTTCTTAAGATTGCTGCTTACGGTTTTGCTTCCTATCATCCTTATCATTTGAAACACTATTGCTCTAACACTGTTATAGACTGAGATGCTGTTAAATCTTTAAAACATGCAGAGCCATGCATTCATAACTAGTATACTTACATATACATGTCACCTGGCAGTGGTGTGTTTCTCTAGGGTTACTTCATAAGCTTGGTTGCATTTAAATGTAAGTGAATCAGTTAAGATGTCAATTCAGGCACTGTTTCTCGCTGTTGTATTTATTCATAAATTGTTGGAATAATCCTAAAACAGTTTTTCCACAAATAACACTAAAACCGGTTCTATGTACAATAAACACAATACCATTTTGTCACTTGTTTTTACAAAGATCTCTGTTAATTTTCTGTCCTCCATTTTTTTTCATGCAGATCACTAACAATCATACTACGCAAAGAATGTCTAACTTGCACAAAATGTACATTAGGCTAACCTCCCAGTTCCCACTGTAGATATGGCCAGTTGCTAACACTTAGGAGACAGGCAAAAGCAACAAAACTGGTAAACGTTTGAAATGACCAGGAATAGATAGATATTAGTAATTTTGGGAGACTGTATTGCCATAAATATCTCCATTCATTTTGTTTATTAAGTGCATGTGTAACAAATAATGAGTACAAAATTATACTCTCCTAACAATGCATTGTATTTCCCAACAGAGAAATTTGAACATTTATCATAGTGGGGCTTATCACAACAAGTATTTCCTCGTAAATAACACGGAAAGCAAGTAACAGAGTCACTCTCCTGAGTACACGTTTTTTGACAATAAATGTGTTATGTGAGGTCCTCTTCTTGCACACTGCCTGGTCTCTTAATGTATCGTTGTGGTCAAATGATCAGTAAGCCGGCATTCACACAGACAAGATATTGCTATAGATCAATACACTCGCACATACAATAAACTCACACTCACCTATTATATCAATTTAAATCTTGACTCATACAGCATGCTGTGCATGTTGAATAGAAGTGGTAGGATTTATTGTCATTGCTCGTTCTTCCCAGTGAAATCTATACATTTGAAGTTACCCTGGTCTGAATTAGCATGCTGGCTATGTGAGGGTTGGATTAGACAAATAAATAAAAAAATGTTTACCTTCATCACCGGACATCAGTGAGAGCTTAATCCAAATTAGTGTTCATCGAAGGACAAAGTCCTGCTCGCTGTCTCAAAGAATAAGGAAAATGCCTTATTCATTATTGATGTCCTCCAAACCTTGAACATGGACATCCCTATTTCCTGAGCACTAATGATACCGGAAGTGTCAATGTGTCTGTGTTAATGCACATGTGTGGGGATGTTTACCTACTTTTTGGTTGAACGGTCTAGTTCATTGCATGAGTTGAAATGGCTTTTAAACTGACTACTTGGTTATTTTGAACAATGTGTGTGCTTATAAAGAAATACCAAAAAGCTACAAAGGCATTATAGCAGAAAAAGAATGCATACTTTATTATCCTTTAGATTATTTTATATTAAAAAGACCTTTCCCTATTGCAATTGGATGTGTTATCTGTGGAACTACACATTCACTTAATCCATCAATTCAATTCCAACTTTAGTGTAAAGTATGGAAATGTATTTTGTACCTTGACACCAATTTGGAATAATGGCAACAATCTAGTAGCCAAGAAACCCTTTAGAAATGTGCCAAGTGAAAGTAGAAATGATCAGCATCTGCACATTGTGTCCTTTTAACTCATGTGTGTTTGTGTGTGTGTGTGTGTTTGTGTGTGTGGGCATACACTACATGTATTCACTTGCTGCAAGAGTGGCCCTGAACTGTCTCAATCTTTGCTCTGTAAAAATGACCGTGTCAGCATTACAATGATGAGTGGGTTTAAACGGACCGAATGGTCAACACATTGAGCAGACGCACTCAGTACAGAGCAGTAGAAAAGAGACTGCTATGAATCAGACCTCTCACAGCCACCAGAATGACCTGGGATGTTTTCCAGATGACAACCGATTCCCCCGTTGACGGTGCTGAAGTGGAGCAGGTTGAGAGCTTCGGGTTCCTTGGTGTACACACACACACAGCACACCACACACAGTTGTACAGAGGACAGTTCAGAGCCACTTTTCCCTCAGGAAGCTGAAATGAGTTGGCATTGGGCCCTGAAATCCTCATGGCGTTGGACAGCGGCACCGTTGAGAGCATCTTCACCAGCTCCAGACTGACATATTCCCCTTGAGGCACTACGTGAATCAGCTGGTGGCATCGGTCCACCAATTATTTCGGCGCCATCGCGCAGTAGAATGTTTTTGTAATCGTCTTATACAGTCCTTCACAGTGCTTTATTAAAGCATCAATCAGCAGATTCCATCCCACTCAGTTCAGGAACAAGCTGAAGGATAGTGCTGGAGAAATGTAACCACTCTCAAATCCATTTAGGGTGATAGATTGGTGGACTGAAATAAAATTGTAACCATGTTTTCTGGTCATATGGACTTGTGGTGGCCTCACTGATTGTGTCTTTCTAAAGGTAAATCCACTAACTGTAACTTGCTCTGGATAATGTCAAAGTTACTTTACAAACATTGAAACCAGTTTATATTTTGCGTTGGCATCAGCTTTGGAAGTTGAAAAAAAATTTGTGGGCTTTACTGACTAAGTTATTTTTCAACAATCACTGTCCGAAAAGGGATGAAGCAACTGCACATTGTTCCTGACCAACAACTGAGATGGTTTTGTAGAAGTACTTTGTTTCATCTAACATAGTGTAATAAAAAATGTGCAACATTATCCAGGGATTGGCATGAATTTTGGGGAGATAATATGGCTCCTGCTATTAAATGTTATAATATGGTTCCAGAATTGTTTTACTGGGTTAACAAAGTTTGTTTAAATTTTGAGGTGCTCTGGTATTAAGCTCAAAATAATAGTTAAGAAATACAAAGTGTATCCTCACGCAGCTGGGGAATTGGGTCACTTTGAATGTGACAAAATGATGACCTTGTCTGTTCACAGGTCTAAAAGTGTTATACAAATTCAACTCACATTTTCTCCCAGGGCATTTTTCTTCAACTGGGAAAGGTTAAGAAAACACAAGCACACATGCATGTTGACATCACATATGCCCTCCATGTACAAATACCTCTTTCAAGACCCATAATGATTCTGTCCATCTCCTTGTCCAACCTAGAGAAGGTTGTCTTGCTTTCAGTCTGTGTGCAGCTCTGTTCTGTGACAAATGCAGTGTCTGTGTTCCTCTGTGTGGCACAAGACTGTAGTACTGGATAGTTGTCCTATTCTGTAGATTTTATTTTTTGTTGTTTGTTATGTTAAGACAGTATAACAATGCTGTATCACAGATTTACCGCCACCCATGGTATTGATTATTAAATCTGTATGTTTTGACCTTGTCAGTGGAAACCAGGAGTTTTTTCTCCACAGTCTTAGTCTTAGTCTTAGGTCAGTGGAAGGTCATTTGCAAAAACAGAATACAATAAAAGCTGTAACCGACTGCTTCTTGGTACAGTATATTCAGTTTGTTGTTTACAAAGCCTGTGAGGGCAAATTTCATTTGGTTTAAACACTACTTTGTGTCATGGCCCTATGGGCACCCTGGTGAGATTTGAGACACAATCTCACTCTTTCTGATGTCCGCTTCCATAAAGGGTGGAATCCTTTCTGGAGGCAGCCGGTTTAGAGATGTGATTGGTGGATTCTTGACTTTGAGGTTAGAGCAATGGCCAACATGACAGAAATTGAAGACAGGAGAAAACATTTATTAAGACAGCCAAGAGACATCTGATTTGAGAGAAATCTGAGACAGGCTCTTGAACGTCAGAACAAGGTGACCTTCAACTTCACCAGACACAATTTCACCTTGTCAAAATGCTTTTCACACACACACACACACACACACACACACACACACACACATACATACACACACACACACACACACACACACACACACACAGCACAGGCACATGTATTTACACACAGGAATTTTCCACAAGTAATTTTTTAATACAGTCATAAACTATACCCCAGGTACATTCAGTGTGCTGTCTGAGACTCAGTGACAAAACACCTGAAGCCTGACAGCAGTTTGAACCTCCTCAGTCAACATCCTATGCTTTTACTGTCCAACATTAAATCCATAAGGTGGATTTCCCAGCTAATCTGAATATGTGATGTTTCCCTTACATCCTCAGCGGGATATGGGAAAACTGCCAGGGACAGGGAATACTCCTTACACAGGGAGTACCATGTGATACAGGGCTTCCCCTTATTTACTTGGTTTCTTTAATGTTTTCGGGTTGGTTCTGGCAACACACTGTTCGGTACTTTCGTCATGCTACAATAGATTTGAATTGAGTGTTCTACATGTCATAAGACATGACCGCTCTTTCCTGTAATGGGATCTTTACCACACAAGGTCAAACCTTTCCGACATAAGCACTTTCCGCTTCATCTTTATCTCACTACGGCATTTTCGGCATTGTTCATATGAGACAAACATCACTGCTTGACTGTGTGTGCTGAAGCAGATACGCTTCTACTGCATTCTGTCAATGAATAGATTGAGTAACAATCTCTGTCTTATCAACAACGGTGTTGGTTGTCTGCTCTTTTGTTGGTAGATCTTTTGTTTCTGTGAATGTCTGCAACCCACCCCAGCCCCCTCACAGCATGCATGGTTTACATTGCCATTACTGCAATGCTAAACAGCCTACCACCACCGTCACCATAGCAACTGTCACTACAGCCATGCTCGATCTGAGGATAGTGCGTGCGGTGTGTGTGTGTGTGTGTGTGTGTGTGTGTGTGTGTGTGCGTGTGTGAGCGTGTTATGCTTTTGGCTAAGTAGGAGCTGCCCTGCTGCAGTGTGATGGCCAGTAGACCAAGGGTGGCAGAGCAGAATGCTTAGGTTGTGATGAGCCGTCTCAGCACAGCCCGGAGGAACCATGAAGGCCAACACCATGGTATTGTAGTGGATGGGAGACTCCGCTGAATGCCACTAAACGTTTGGCAGTGAGTGTCTAGACCCTTGATCATTTTCGCTCTCTCAGCTTTCGGACACATAGGCAAATTGGAGAGGCGCGGATGAATACACACGGAGGGGACAGAGGAAAGGGGAAGCTTTGGGATGCAGCCATACACACGTATGATGGAGCACCTGACAGTACAGTGGAAGGGTAGTTAAAAGTAACTCTCATAATTCATTATTGCGTCAGTGATTCGTATTTCTTGCAACTTTTTTGAAGTGGGCTAATGGCTGTTTGTGCCGGTGTGTGTTGTATAACCGATTAGCATGCCAAAACCATAACTTCAAAGGTCTTCCCAAAGGCCTACCTGGCAGATTTATAGCACAAGAACATTTATCACATCTATTATTTGTTTTAATTGCAAACTTTGCCAAGGAATAAGCAGCAATAGACGTACAGAACCATTGCTATACATGCTCTTTTCTCTCTTGTGGGATGTGCAATTAAAGGGCCACATTATAACAGAATTATACACACCAAAAAACTTACAGTACTGTGCGTGGAAATGGCTACATGTGTGTAGCTACTGATTTGGCTCAGGCAAGTGAGTATGCCAGCTTGGGAGTCTTGGGATAGGAACTTATAATAAAAAAGGAGTTATTCAAATACATAAAAAAGTTGACAAAATGTGAGGTCTAACATACAATGTAAGTCCCTTCAATTTAGATTCTTTTTACTGACAAAAATAAATAAAAAAGTGTCTTTATTCAGAAGTAAGAAGATGGTAACTGACAACTAGTATGTTTTTTCATGTATGAGTAGCTGTAAGAATTTCTGTAACCTAATTCATGAGAAGAGGAGATTGGTCAGAAAGAGTCAAGATAAATTAGGAGATTTTACCATCTTGATCAGCGTAGAATATTCTGTGATAAAATACAAGGACCATAAATGTGCACAATGGATTATGACTGAACTATAATCACTTTGTCAGATGGCTCTGTTGTAGCATTAGGCAGTCTGCTATTAGCTAGGAATTAGCCACTAGTAAGCCATGCTATCTACTATCATCCTAGGTAAATTGAGGTAAAAAGTCAACATTACATGCTTGTTTGTCAGGTGGCTGTCTGGCTACTTATGATAGAAGACAAGCGATAACGACGATCTTCAATGAATTACTTACATTTTTATTTCATGTTATTAGAGTAATGTGAATCAATTATGTTTTCACTGATAAGCGTTGCAGTAATAGGAACACCCAACCCCACAAATCATTTAGTTTTTACAATTATTTTAATGTAAAATAGTAAGAATAAATTACAGTTAGAACAATTTTAATCATTAATAAAAGATTACTTTTTAGATATGATGCCCTTGTTGAACGTGCCCTGTATCAAATGAATAAAATATTTTATGTGTGCCATTTATGTGTTATTTAAAGGAAGTTGTTAACTAGATTTAGTGCAGTTGCTAACTGCTGTTAGCATAATGAGTGAAAATATATTGTGCTAGTTAGCATTAGCTTGCAAAAACACTTTCTTGATACTCAACGCAAAGGCATTCAATCATACGAAATGAATTCCACAAATGAATCTAACTGAGGATAATATTAGGCTACATTAACAAAATCCCGATAAACCCGAACTCACCTCAAAAGGCACTGATTTCTCATCACTACAAATGATTTACAATCAGACAGACTGATTGGACGATTGTAATAGACAGAGATATACACAGATCAGCCATAACATTATGACCACTGACAGGTGAAGTGGATAACACTGATAATCTCCTTATCATGGCACCAGCCAGTGGGTGGGATATGTTAGGCAGCGAACATTCAGCAAGCAGGAAAAATGGGCAAGCATAAGCATCTGAGCAGACAAGTTAGGATGGCTAGACAACTCGGTCAGTGCATTCCTGGTCTTCAGTGGTCAGTATCTGTCAAAAGTGGTCCAAGGAAGGATAAGCGGCGACAGGGTCATGGGTGGCCTTGGCTCATTGATACATGTAGGGAGCGAAGACTCGCCCATCTGGTCTGATCCAACAGACGGGCTACTGTAGCACACAGTGTATCACAGTTTGTGGCGTATGGGGCTACGTAACCGCAGACCGGTCAGGGTGCCGGTGCTGACCCCTGTCCACTCTGACCCCTGGCCACTCTCACCCCTGTGAAATCACCTACAATGGGCATGTGAGCATCAGAACTGGACCACAAAGCAATGAAAGAAGGTGGCCTGGTCTGAGGATTCACGTTTTCTTTAACATCACGTGGATGGCCGAGTGCGTGTGTATCACTTACCTGGAGAGCACATGGCACCAGGATGCACTATGAGAAGGAGGCAAGCTGGTGGAGGCATTGTGATGCTTTGGGCAATGTTCTTCTAGAAAACCTTGAGTCCTGCCATTCATGTGGATTTTACTTTAACACCTACCTGAGAATTGTTGCAGACCATGTGCACCCTTTCATGACAACTTTCAGCAGAATAATGCGCCCTGCCACAAAGCAGAAATGGTTCAGGAATAGGAGGAACACAACAACAAGGTGTTCAAGGTGTTGACTTGGCCTCAGAGGTATAGTGGAGTCTGTGCCTCGATGGTTCAGGGGTGTTTTCGCGGCAAAAGGGGGACCTACACAATATTAGGCAAGTGGTCATAACGTTATGGCTGATCGGTGTAAATATGCTGCCTTGACAACTCCTACACAAATAGGTCTGAAAATAGAATAGAGGGATTTTCCATTTTAGTCCGTCTGGAGCCACTGTGGTTTTGGCCATGGAGCTGGACAGAGGAACTTTGTTTTGGCAGGTGTGAGGCTCAGCTGAACAAACAGGAGGATCATCACTGTTGTTCATCCACTTGCAGTATCTAAGCAACTGAGCTGGACTGTATGACGGCAGAATGGCAGATTTGCCATGTGTGTGTCCAGTGTGGATATTGGTGTGGTGAAAAGAGTTGGGCCAACGTACTAAACGCTGTTTAGTACCCACCTTACCATTGTCTGGCACTTAAAACCTTCACAAAACACCAGAAGAACCATCATTTCTTTGTCACAGTCTCTTGGTCGAAAGTGAATACTGCCGTATCTGCACAGCAACATTGTTTCAGCACTAGACAGCTCCATCCAGCCATTCAGCCCCACTCCGGCCTTCTGGATGACTTAGGGGATTTCATACACACAAATCTACCTCCACCCTCTGTATTCTGATGGGATCTTATTAGTCTCCTCCAGACCCTCTGTAGAGGGGACAAAACCAGACCCTCTGCCTGCTGCTGATATTTATAGGACTGCCCTGGGCCTGCGGTGTGTGGGAGCATGTGTGAGCGTGTGTGAGCACGGTGTTGGTGACCGGCCGGCAGTCAGTGAATGGTATAAATATAGATTCTGCTGATTCTGGATTCTCCTCCTTATCTCATCGGCCATGAATAATTGAGAGTAGGAAGGTGATAAGGTGGGATGGGATTGGTTTAGGAGATGAATAGTTCAGGCAGGATGTCCAGTCACAACTGATTAGTGACCTACTAAGTAGACAGGATAGGAGAGGAAAGTGGAGAAGAGAATGAGCAAAAAGATTAGGTGAAAAGAGAGACCAGAAAGGTGTGGAGTGGAAGAATGAGAGAGACCAGTGTTCTGTAAGTTACATTGATGAAGGTGTTACTAGAAATTATGAACTCTAAAGATTCATGTTATAAATTTGGGCACCAGTCCATTATAATTTCTTATCAAAATGTGTCATTTAAGAATACCTCACTGTAACACAATGGAGGATAAGGTTTTTGTCATCAGTTATGTGAGGCCCATTGTTAATCTTAGCAACGACCATAAAAACGTTAAGAACAGTGCCCACCGATAGTGTAGTTATCCTTGAAAAATCAGGGGGTTTGGTCATAAACGGCTATGCTAGACTTCAAGGTGTGCAATTAATCCTGCCAACTCAAGCAATCATTTCTGAGGCCGTCAATTAAGCAAATTGTAGCAGAACCACTACTGCCATCAAATGTAATGCTGGGTGGCGATCAATAGGATTATCCTTAAAATCATTAAAAAATGCAAAGTACATTTACTTGGTGTAGTTGCATCTCAGAACCATGTATTTCTTAGAGAGCTAAAATGTTCTAAAAATGTGTTTATTTTTAGATCCAAGTATTAAATTAATTCAAAGAACCCTTGTGCAACTGGACATGGATATATCTTAAAGGAGTTGAAGAGTATGCAATTCAGAACTCATTCAGATCTGCTTTGTTATTTGAAAAATTGTCCCATTTTCACCACAATAGTGATGATAATAATACTGTAATGTTTCCACATACGAGTCGGAGCCAAACAAACCACTGTGTAGAACTGTGGAGCAATGAAGCAATTCTCATCAAAGCTCAAAGCCCCCCCCCCGCTCCATCAACCCCAGCACGCATGATGACCCACATGCGTGCAAAAGCGAAAACATGAGCGCGTGCATTAACGTGTGCTAACCCAAGGATCCCAGGTTTGGGGGTTTGAAAATGTTCTCACCCTATGCTAATATCCTTAGGTCTTGGAACTGTACAGAGTAGTGATGTTCATAATTACTATTATGGATTTATGCTTGTGAAGAATGACAGATTTTGCATTGTTTCAAGCTAATGTACAGTTCCTCTTTTCTAACATTAGCAATCCTAAATTAAAAGGATGTAAATAATTTGGGCCTCACCAATATTATCTACTCATTATTAGCTACTCAGTGATTAGTGTACTACTGCTTTTGTCCATAACAGCAACACTACTAAAATCCATAGTCTAAAACAAAATGTCAGGTGCCTAGAGCGCTTACATTTCTGAATATAGTAACTACTGAAACAACTAGAATTGTTAAGAGCAGTCACTCTGTCAGAGCTAATCATGCTTTTGATTCAGCCTGCCCACTCCTGCTTCCAGCCCTGCTGCTCCTGCCTCCTGTTTCCGTCAGAACAAACCCACCCAACCACCTCTTTTCAACTACTACTGTTAAATGTTGTGTAGAAGATGTTGCATAATCTGAACCCTTAGAAATCTGCTGTATTTGATGATGTTGACCCCTTTTTTCTTAGGCTGTTTGTCTCTATTATCTCAGCCTCTGTTGTCTGGCTGTTAATGATCTCATTACCAACATGTAATTGAACATGGTTGGAAACCTGCTGCTGCCATTCTGCTTTTTACAGAAGGCAACAAGCTAGAACCTGGCAGTTATTGACCCATCTCAATTTCTTGCTTCACTTGTTGAAAGTATTTGAATGCCAGGTCACAAACAGTTAACTTGCCATCTCTAGATTTTTCTCTGCAGTGCAGTCTGGTTTCAGAGCTGGTCATGCTTGTATCTCAGTATATATCAATGATACCGTTTTGTAGATAACAAGCAGTTTTCAGGATCTGTTTTTATTTATTTGGCTTAAGCCCTTGGATAGTCAAACATCCCACCCTAATTAAAGATGGATTCTTGAGTTTATGGTTGTAAAAGTGGTGATGTCATGCAAAAACAAGTGCCTGAAAAACATTTACCTTTTCTTTTGTATGTGCAGGGAATGAATGAATGAATGTTGAATGTTCGAGGGAATGAAAAAAATCAAGTATTTAAAGCCCTTATACAGTGAGGGAAAAAAGTATTTGATCCCCTGCTGATTTTGGATGTTTGCCCACTGACAAAAAAATTATCAGTCTAAAAATGATCATATACTTCTTGCCCTCTTTGTACAGCAAAGGATCTCCAAAATATCACGCTTTTTGAATTTGACTCCATAAATAAAAGTGTTTATTTGTTGAGAAACAAAAGGCCCCATGTTTAAAAATACTATCTTAAAGATGCATTATTGGACTATTGTGACAAAGAAAATATTTTGGACTGGATCTGGAAGTTATCCAGTTGGAATGAAAGTGGTTTTGGTGACAAAATGTTTATGCTATATATAAGGATATTCCTCAAATTTGACCCTTTTTTTCATTCATGATATTGGCTCATAGCAGCAATTGAAGTGTTTTGTTTCGCAACAAATAACAGAACCCAAATGTCTGATTAAATCAAACACTTGAGAAAGGAGGTAATCATGAATTTGACACAAAAAACTTCCACTACACATTAATTCAAAAACATGGACAGTTTATGTTGGTCAAAATGTTGAGAGCTCATTTTTCCATGTTGCCATGCTGTGGGAAATGTGGAAGACAAGGTCTCCTCCCATCTCCATGGTAACTCCATCTCTTTCAGAGTGCAGGGAGGAAGGGAGAGATTTGCCTAAACTGCTACATGCACAGTTAGAAGGCTGTATTACACCAAATTATCTAACTCTTAAAAATATTACCCGTTTTCACTCTGATGTTGCAAAATCTCTTCTAACAAACTGGAGGAGAAATCATAAGGGACATCCATGCACAATATTGAATCATATGTACGTGGCATTTCTTTGTAAATTCCACTCTGAGAGAAGATGTTGTGTTGAAAACAACTTGGGTGATTAGTTATTTCACCTAAAGCCATTGGTATGTATCACAAATAGCATCAGTGTCAATACTGGGGTACACTCACTAAAAGCCCAATGGAAGTAAACAGAACCAAAATAAAGCTAACAGAATGAAACAGATAGGCACCTACCTGAATTTCTCCAATATAAGCTATAGTTTCTCATTGCATAACACAACAATCCAAAGTGATTGGAATGACTGTACCCAAACTGTTTGGGTTGGACATGCAGACAGATACCAGCTCAGATTGATAGTCTTCATAGCTTTCTGGTTTTCTTAACAATAGCCAAAACAACTCAGCATCTTTTCTTTATGTCAGCTGACACGTGAAGAGAAGTTAGAGCAAGGAAATTAGGGAATAAATGAGAGACAGTTCAAAGAAAGCAGATAGATCGCGTAGAAATGGAAAGCCTTAACATTTGAGAACGAAGTGAGGTGAGGTAGCACAGTGGAGAAGAGCGTCATACTTTGGTGCATGCATTAGTGTGTGTGTGCATAAGTATGTGCAGTTGCCCACGCGTGTGGAAGAATGAGGTATACTATCAAAGTTGCTTTTCACCAGCAGCTCCGCTTAGCAAACTCCTGTCGTGCATCAAGGGTGTTGTCATGACAACAGCGCCCGCCAGCTCAGTAGCCCAGCCTCTGAAAGTATGGCGTGATGTACACATATTGGACATGGCTGTCCCTGGCTCAGGGAATGATGGGAAATCCGGAGGTCAGCGGCTTGGGGAAATAGACATTTAGATGTCAATGTCTGTATCTCTCATTTTGTTCTCCCCTTCGGTCTGCTTTTTTAACTTTTTCCCCCTGTAGGTTATATTTTGAGAGAAGCAGAGGGAGAGAGATTATCAAATACATCAATTTGCTAAAGTTAAGTAAATCTAATTGAATGTAAAGACCATTTTCAACTCAAATCGTTTGCTTGCCGTACTCTAAAACAGTAAATAACAGGAACAAACGTATGGAGAACGTGTTTCGCTTAATCCTATGTGGAGTTCTATAAGGCAAACACTTTTTTATCACTCTACACCTCCGATGTCCTAATGGACAATCTGCCACCGATGGAGAGTTGGTGGGGGGAACGTTTCAGGCTTATGTATATCAGAGCATAGGGAGGGAGATCATGTGGGTCTCATTCTAGTTCACTAAGCAACAGCCATGTGACGGTCTTAAGGCTGAAATGTTACCATATGTCCAGATGGCCTGAAGTGAGACCAGAAAAGACTTTTCTCTAAACCTTTTAAAAGGGGGTAGGATTAATGAGGCAACTCAAATTAAACCTGATGGGTTTTTTCTACATTGCATTTTTACATTTGCTACACTAAACATTATTTTTAAAGCCGCAAGAGGAGACAAAAAGTTCCGCAACAAAAAGATTTAGGATCCTGTTACTGAAAGATCTGTCTGAAATGATGCATTGCTCACACCTCCATGAGGGGCAACTCAGTACTGGGATTTCAATGACAACGATGGTGGAGGGATTCTCCGGAACAGTCTGATCAGAGAACAGCAGGAACACGTGGTCCTGCTAATGAAAGGGATGCCTCAGAGGGATACCAGTCTGAGCAATGGGAATCTCGGAGACCCTTCCTGTTGCACAGACCCCTGGGAGAGTCATCTCCAGCTCTGTGTAACACAATTGGTAAGAGCTTTGTGGTTGCAAATTCAGTGTCCTGGGTTCGATTCCCATGGGGGGGCTTGTGGGAAAAGGCATGCACTCACTACGGTTGCTTTGGGAAACAGTTGACTTAAATGTAAAATGGATATTCTATATCCAGACCATATACAGCTCCGGAAAAAATTAAGAGACCACTGCACCTTCTTCTTTCTTTTCGAAAAAGGCACTTGATCTAATCCCTCCATAGTGATTTACCTGGGTCGCTGGATCTAATCCCTCCACAGTGATTTACCTGGGTTGCTCGATCTAATCCCTCCACAGTGATTTACCTGGGTCGCTGGATCTAATCCCTCCATAGTGATTTACCTGGGTCGCTGGATCTAATCCCTCCACTGTGATTTACCTGGGTCACTGGATCTAATCTCTCCACACTGATTTACCTGGGTCGCTGGATCTAATACCTCCACAGTGATTTACCTAGGTTGCTGGATCTAATCCCGCCACAGTGATTTATCTGGGTCGCTGGATCTAATCCCTCCACAGTGACTTACCTGGGACACTGGATCTAATACCTCTAGAGTGACTTGTCTGGAAGCCGGATCTAATCCCTCCACAGTGATTTACCTGGGTCGCTGGATTTAATCCCTCCACAGTGATTTATCTGGGTGGCTGGATGTAATACCTCCAGAATGACTTGTCTGGAAGCTGGATCTAAACCCTTCACAGTGACTTCTGGTAAAATAACAGTAAGACAGTTTGTTCAACGGCTACACACTTAAATGAAGGATGACTGTGACTTTCTACAGGGGTTCGTCTACAGGGGTTTGTGTCATACAAAAACGACTATTAATAAACTCCACATCACTTCTTGCAAACCTGATTAGAGTAATTGTTGATTTTACGTACATTATAATACACTGTAGACTCATTATGCCGTGGAGTCTTTTATGGAGGATCAAAATGGAGCTTAAAATCCAAACTCTGTCTTTTGACTTGTTTGTATTGGGCTCGGGTTATGAGTAGTGCACAATGTGGGTGTCATTTGGGACCTATGAATTGAGTCCCTATGAACTGAATGATCATACAAGGCTGTTACGGTTTCGCGAGTTACGCTTTTGCCTGAAATAAAGGTGATGTTCATTGTAGTTCCATTTTCTTTTTGATGTAGGTTGACATGATTCTAAGGTACATACCAGACAATAAGAAAATAATACTGCGCTATATTACATTTCTTCAGTACACCAGTAATATATTCCAGTTGTTATCAGTGGTTATACTGCCAGACATCCCATTGCTTCAGAGCAGTTTGGTGTCCTTTTTATCTCGACTACTATTCCCACCAACATCGTCTGGGGAATCTTCTGAAATAACTTGGTGTAGGTTAAAACGACCTTGTCTAACCAATGTCTAATACAAGGGTAAGCTCTGTCCCCTGTGTTTTGGGAAAGCTGTGGGGTGTCTGGCAAGGTGGACACAAAAGCATAGTTGAGAGTGGGTTTTCGAGTGGCAGGTGCTGTCAATCTAGAGTGTCACAACCAGTCAAATCAACCCCTTTTACTCTCTCTCTCTTCATGTCTCCATCCGTCAGTCTCGTGTTCCCTTTTCCGTCTCTCTTTCAGTCTCTTTCCGTCTCAAGTGTTTGTCGCCTGTTAGGGAAATGTGTGTGTGTCAATAGGCTGTGATTGCGGATCAGACGTTTTCAGGACCTTTTTTGTCTGAGCGCTATTAAATCCTGAATTTCTGAAGCTTCTCCACGTGTGGAACATACTCCTCAGTTTTTCTCTACACACAATCTGCTATACCCATAAAGAACAGGCTACAGATCACATTTAAATCACATTATTCAACAGTTACAGCCTAGTACAACATTACTATATGGCAAAATTATCACTGCATTCAATCACAGCATGAATGATAATTCTATAGCACCACGATTCTGAATCCCAATCAATTTATTGGGAGATGCATTTCGATCTTTTTGCTTTTTTACTTGTAGTTTACCTGGTTAGCAGACAGATCCCTGAGTCATCTATAGCAACAACCTTGGGGAGGGGGTAAGTTAGAGTTGACTACCTTGCTCAGGGAACGATTTTATTACCATGCTGGTTCAGGGATTTGATCTAGCAACCTTTGGGCAGTGGTCAGATGACTGAACCATTAAGCTAACTGCCCCCCCGAATTGTGTCAGATGTCGCCTCAAACTAATCTACGTTGTTTTGTTGAACAGTGAGCACGTTAATGAGCAGATGGTGTCGCGTGACTTTAGAATAGGCTACCCGTGCATTTGTCACTAATGGCACAAACATGTGACACACAGGGAAACACCCAAAATGATTGGATTTGCAGCCACTTCTTTATCAATATTCACTTACACAGACACACAAACAGCACAACACATATAAACAAACCACAGCTTACCCTGTGTGCTCGGCTCACATTTCCTCATATAAGACAGACCTCCTGGAGCTACATGGCAACTCAAAGAGGACAGACAGACAGTTTCATCATGCATACTGCCGGAGGGTTCAGAGGCGCTGGGTTTCACCAGTCTGTCATGCTGTTTACTGTCTGCTGTCACAAACAGTAGTACATCCAATGACTCTGTGGAAATATGTGTGTTTACATACTGTGTGTGTGTGTGTGTGTGTGTGTGTGTGTGTGTGTGTAGCATTGCCGTTTGAGTATTGCAATCGACTTACAGAATGTGTCATGTTTTATATTTATCTCCCCATTATAGAGCTCTTATTAACTACCTATAGCCCTTACTAACACCATATGGCTGGAGAACAATGGAGATAGATGAAGAGAGCGACTAAAAGACCGAACCCGGCCTCGATAGAAACAGACCTAAATTGGTCCTCTCTCCATGCAAGACAGAGTAGAGAGAAAGAGGGAGACAGAGTAAAAGTAGAGACAGAGTAGAAGAGTAGAAGCAAGGCTGAAAGAAAAAGAGCATAAAGTGTGGAGGGAATTTCAGTTAGATGGCAACAAGCCCAGGAAGGACCTGGTGGAACACAACACAACACAACACAACAACATGCAAGACTTACCCTACACCAAATTTAACAATACACTACAGTACAAAACATTAAACGATAATACACCACAGCACAAAACACAACAATGCTACACCACACCATCACAAAACACCACACAACACTACACAACACAACACAACTAACCTGACACCAAACAACATAATACTATATAAAAAAACACCACCATACAACACTACACAGCAACACCACAGACCAATACCCAACACCACCCAATACTAAACAACACAACACCATACCACACAACATCACTCAAGACAATACCACATGAAACTTCACTACAGCACACAATGCAACACAACACAACACCACACCACACAACATCACAATACAATGCAACACCACACACTACACAACAACACCACAGACCAATACACAAAACCAGCCAATACTACTCAACACTACACCATACCACACAAAATCACACAACACAATATCACATTTTAAAAAGCCCTTTTTACATCAGCAGTTGTCACAAAGTGCTTTTACAAAACACCCTCCTTAAACCCCAAGGAGCAAACAGTTGCGTTGAACTTCAGTTGCTAGGACAACTCCCTAAGAAGGCCAAAATGAAGGAAGAAACCTAGAGCGGAACCAGGCTCAGAGGAGCGACCAGTCCTTCTTTTGGCTGTGGCGGGTGAACATATTAAGATTCCAAATTGTAATAGTTAATCGATGCATGTGGGCTGAGCCTCGAGTCAATTTAAACCTAGTCCAGATCGGAGGCATGACCAGATGGACAAGGACAGGGACAGGGACAGACGGGGGGGGGTCAGCAGAGTGGCAGCTGAAATTGTCAGGTATTGTCAGGGCCCAACAGGCAGTAAATCATTCCACCCCCATTGCCAAGCATCAACCAAAGGGACACCCACCAAACACAATCATCCTGAATGATTGCCAGCAGAGTACAGCCCAACAATACCACATAAAACTACACTACAGCACACAATGCAACATAACACTACACCACAACATAGCAGACCAATACACAACACCACCCAATAATACACAACAAAACACAACACCACACAGGCTTTTCTGACAGAGTGGAACTTTACCTCATGACCCAGCAGCAGAAGCAGCAATGTGCCATTATTATAGCAGTCTCACAATCCTATCTGCTCCAACTTTCCTATTCTACAGGGACCCTCATTCCCACGGGCCACCCGGCCTCATCCAACACCCACCCCTACTACACACACAACAAGGCCCTGGCTGCTCCTCCCTGCTTCCAGAGCGTTTGATCAAAACAGTTCATTTCCATCTGGGAGAGAGGTGCAGAAAGGATGACTGGAGAGAATGGAATGGAGACTTGAAGATACACCGATAGGGTCATTATTCACGTTTGCTGTGATGCTATAGCAACAGTGTGCTAAGTCTCTCATTGGTCATAGATAAGGCGGCTTGGCTGGCCATCACTGCTTCTCTGCGGAGACTGAGCTTATTTTTAAGACTATTGTCAAAGCCTTGCTGTCAATCACTTCCTAACAACCAATCCTTTTGGCTTATTTTGGCATGCTAATATTTTAGCAAGCAGTACAGTCGAACTGTTAATCTGTGCATGTATCTGTGTTCTACAGTATTCGTAAGGACCATATCATGAAAAATAAATAAAATAACTTTTCACTAATCTCCACAAAGCAAACATTTATTTTCAGCTTATTAGGAGTTTTGGGATAAAAATACTTCGGTTAAGAATTTGGGTTATAGGTTACAGTTAAGTTTAGGGTTATATTGGTTATGGTTAGTTTTATTGTTATAGGTCAGTGGTTAGAGTTAGGGTTATTGGTTAGTGATTAGGTTTCGGGTTATAGGTTAGGGTAAGATTTAGGGACAGGATGGGCTTTTGTTGACCTGTTACCCTGGAAAAGCCCCAATGAGTCAGAGGTTGACAAATAGTTACCATTACACACATACTTTACACACATTCCATAGATGCTCTCTGAAAATATGGATTATCTGCAGCGATACCTCTGGATAATATCAAGGACAGCTGAATAGACACCCTGAGAATGTGTGTTTTAGAACAAACAAGCCTATTTCAAAATGATTTCAGCTGTATTCAATTTCAAATAAATTTCAACAGCAATGCCCAAAATGGGTCCCAAGGTAAGGCAGAGGCAGAAAAACATGAAGTTATTCAATACCTACCAAAACAAATTTACATGGATTTACATAGGAAACAGGCCTTTTCTCTTTGTAAGTTTCCTTGACAAATATGTTTCTATGTGTTGTTTGACTTTTTTATTTTCATTTTTATTTTCATTTAAAGAAGTGTTTTCCACTGCCATGCTGCTGGCTAAGCATTATCTCTTAGACCAAAGCTCACTTATAGGGAGGAGGCGATTGTTAATAAGTGGGTCATGAATTAATAACGGTTTCAAGTCAGTCCCTCTGCATTAGCCTGAGCTCCCAACCAAACACCCTAAAATTGTGTCAGCTTTTTTCATGTTGGGCTGTTGATTAAAACCTGGAATGTTGTCATCATCAAGATTCTATGCCTTTATGTAATGCCTTCTTGGTTTCTGTTGGACAAAAAATATTTGTCCTCAATACATTTTCATCTAGGTATGTGAAATATCCACAGATCTGTAGAGAATAAAGAAAAACTGTCTTTCAACTCACAGTAACAATGTTTGTTGTTTGTTTTGCCATGCGTGGGAGACCATCTGTCTGGCGTCTTCTCCTGTCATCTCCAGACTGACGCTTTCTCCGATAACGCATCCGGAAATGTCCTCACTGTATTTCACAGTAAATCGCTCCAGATGAAAGTGTGCACTAAGTGCTGTATATCAGGGACCTTGATCATGTTTTTGATAGTGACACCAATAGTCCCTAATTGTGCCCTATGGGCCTTTATAAATGTAATGCTCTATATAGGGAATAGGGTATACTTTGGGATAGAGAAATTACTCTGTATTGCATCCTTTGTATTGAATCCTCCTGACTGCCTCCTGTCTGCCTTTACTCTAGATCCTAGCCATCATCTCCATTCTTTTCATCGTGCTGTCGACCATTGCCCTGTCCCTCAACACCTTACCTGAACTACAGGACACAGACGAGTTTGGCCACGCCTCAGACAATCCCCAGCTGGCCCACGTAGAGGCAGTCTGCATCGCTTGGTTCACCATGGAGTACCTTCTCCGCTTCCTCTCATCCCCCACCAAATGGAAGTTTATTAAAGGTGAACACATATTTTTAGCATGAATTTACTATATGCAAGCTTTAGAGTCCATCATTGTATATTTATTGATGTTGCATGTTCGAAGTGATCCCAATTAAGGTCCCCTATCTTATGTTTAAGGTCCTCTGAACGTGATCGACCTTTTGGCCATCCTTCCTTATTACGTTACAATCTTCCTGACTGAGTCCAATAAGAGTGTTCTACAGTTCCAGAACGTTCGGAGGGTGGTTCAGATCTTCCGGATCATGCGAATTCTGAGGATTCTGAAGCTGGCCCGTCACTCCACGGGGCTTCAGTCTCTAGGTTTCACCCTGAAGCGGAGTTACAATGAGCTGGGTCTACTAATTCTTTTCCTAGCCATGGGTATCATGATCTTCTCAAGCCTTGTGTTCTTCGCCGAGAAAGACGAGGACGACACCAAGTTCAAAAGCATCCCAGCTTCCTTCTGGTGGGCCACCATTACAATGACCACAGTGGGTTATGGGGACATTTACCCAAAGACTCTATTGGGCAAAATTGTGGGTGGTCTCTGTTGTATCGCAGGGGTGCTGGTGATTGCCTTGCCCATTCCAATTATTGTCAACAACTTCTCTGAGTTTTACAAGGAGCAGAAGCGTCAGGAGAAGGCTGTGAAGCGGCGGGAGGCGCTGGAGAGGGCAAAACGCAATGGGAGCATTGTATCCATGAACATGAAGGAGGCGTTTGCCCGGAGTGCCGAGCTGATGGATGTGGTGGTAGAGAAAAGCGAGAGGCTGCTGATGCAAGACAACCACCTCTCGCCCAGACACTGGAAGTGGACGCCCAAACGGGCTGCCACCGCTTCCGAGACCAGCTCAGCCCACTCCTTCAACCCTGTGGAGTCCCAGACAGGTTCTCCCATTAAAGCCAGGGCATCCAGTCCACAGCGGCTCAACCCTCAGAAGCTAGAGGAGATGTATAACCAGATGGCCAAGACTCAATCGCAGCCCAACCTCAATGCCAAAGACAAGAGCTCCAGGACTGGCAGACAGAGAGATAGGGATGAGATAGAGCTGGGGGCCATTCCTGGGGGTCAAGGCAATCCTATGCTAGAGGGCCGAGAGGCTGTTGGGGACATGAAGAGCCTGTCCAGTATTGATAGCTACATTAGCTGTGCTGCAGACTTTCTGGAGAATCCACGTAGTGTCTACCCCCATAGTCCAGCTTCCGGCCTGGCCCTCCTTGCCCACGAGACCAGCCGCTTTTCTCACATCAGCCAAGTCACAGCCCTCCCTGGGCGGGTCAGCATCAACCCTGGTCTCCAGACCACCATGGAGCATGAAACAGTGTTTTCTCCACAGTCTACGGTCAAACACCCAGGCTCAGACAGCACTCGCAACTTCAACAACCCCTTGAAAGGTGGCAGCCACTCATACAAGGCAAACCATCAGAGCAGTGGAGGCGAGTCAGGACCGGGGTCAGGGCGGTCACCCAGCAGTGGTGGTCCCCTCTCGGGTAGCTCCGCCCTGTCTGACCGCTCCGCCCTTAGCCCAGAGACATCAATCTACACCACGGCAAGTAGTAGGACTCCACCCAAGTCCCCAGACAGCTCCGCCCTAACAACGGCCCTGACCTCCACTCCGGCCGTCTTTACCTTCCACGACTCCTCCATCAGTAAGTACATTGACGCTGATACGGACGACGACGAGCACCTGCGGGACGTGTCGGACGCCACCAGCCCCTCGGATTGTCTGCTGGCGGGCTCTGGCGCTCCCAAACGCAGCAGGAACAACAACAGTGGCTACAATCAGAGAAGCATCAACCACCTGGCATCAAGCACCACGCAGCGGATGCTGGGACAGAACTGCCTGTTCCCTGGACTTGATGGGGGGATGCGTGGGAGCGGTGGCCACATGGAGAACCATGTTGTTCCGGAGCTGCCGCGCAGGACCAAAGGAGACAGGGGAAGGTCCAGCACCCAGGACGAGAGCCTCTGAGTTGCAGAGAAAGGACAGAGCATAGGATAGCATGACCAGCGTGAAGGGAGCTGGAGCAAGGATGATGTCAGGGACATTCCGGAGAGACACAGACAAGCTGCTGTGAGGGAGGAAGATGAAGAGAAAGTGAGAGCGAGTGAGAGAGAGAGAGAGAAAGAGAGAAGAGACACTGTGACAATCTCCTGACAAACTACCAGAAAAGGCTAGGAAAGTGATAGAGATCCAGGGCAGCTTTTGGGCTGTGGTGTTGAATACTCTGGAAAAAGACATCACTCATCCCTCTCCCTCCCTTCATCCCTTCCTATTAGCCACAGCACACTACGTACCACAGACGCGGGCAGAGCACTCCAAAGGAATCAACCGGGACACATGGGAGCAGGTCAAAGCCGAGCATGCTGGGAAAGGGACGTGGTCTGCCTATTGGTTGTGTTGCTGTGGCCGTTCAGTTCAGGGGCTCCGGGATAGGGACGGAGCCGTGTGACGGGTGAGAGTGTTTGAGCGGGGATGCCTGAGGCTGGTAAAAGCAAAGAAAGATTCATGTTTTGGAGCATGAAGATTGATGGAAAGGCAGCAATGGTAGTCTCCTGCAGACCTGCGTACCCAGCTGACCACTGTCCCATTCCACCCTGAGCCTCAGCCCAGCTCACACTGTAGTTGACTAGGGGAATTCAGAGTGTTGGTAGATGCCAATAAGCTACTTACTAGTGCACCCCTAGTCCCAAACCTGGCCTTAGTCATATGTGTGTGTGTGTGTGTGTGTGTGTGTGTGTGTGTGTGTGTGTGTGTGTGTGTGTGTGTGTGTGTTCGTGCATGTTTGAGTGTGTTGGGCGGGCACATGTTTAAGAGATAATTTATGTATCCACACTTTGAGATTGTCTGACCTGATTCATTTATTTTTATAGAGATAAAGGAGTTTACCTATAGATACCGTATCTGTCATTTGCTAGTCTGTTGTGTCATGACCATATCTGTCTGAATACTTCTGTATAATATATTTCTTCTTGTCAGACTAATTACAGTTATTGGAGGTTAGCGAACCACGGTCTGTCAAAAACAGTCTTGTCTTTGGTACAGTTTATATTGTGGTGAGCATAGAGTACCACATCTGATCTTAACATTTGTGTCTTGATTGTATATTTCATTATTATGTCATTTTATTTCTTAATGTTGGAAAGACGCATTTTTTTTGGCATCAGTTTGTCAGGCACTATAAACATCCCTGAAGATGTGTGCGTCAAACACACATTTAGGAGCACATTTAGGAGCACTCTCCTCAAAGGCATTCATGTACCCAACAGCCTGTCTCTTCCTCCCAACCATCACCGAGACAGAAGCGTTCTAAAGAAACACTTGCTGAGATATGCAAAAAAAATTACCTCTTTATTTCTATGGTATTTTCTAAAGAATGTTTTAATTAGATCTATGAAACTATATTTCCAAAGCATTTGCCCACATATGCTCACATTTAAAAAATGTCAAACATTCATAAAGCTTCCTGGATTTTCATCATCTTTGTTTTCCTTTAAAAAAGATGAAGAAACAAAGAATGATCTATTTCAAACTGTGGTTGAATAGGTGTTGAGAGAAGCAACATGCAGCCTTGTAGTAAAGGTATGGGGATGTGAATCCTGGAGCCAGCCAAGTAAAATATCTGCCTGTCAGTCCCTTAGTGAGACTAAGAACCCTAACTGCCACTGTATATCACATAGGAAGACAGTGACTGATAAATGACAGTGAGAAAGAGAGAGACTCCATGTAATTCTTCTTGAGTTCGTCATAGAAGACAAACATTATTCTCAAATGAACATTACGTGTCATTCTGGAAACCTGGTTACAGGATTACATTAAATAGCATGTCTTATTTAGTGCATATGCATTCATTCACACAGACAGACAGACAGAAAAACCACCAGACAGACCTTGAAAGGCCAGCTGATACACAGGTATTATGTGGAGAACAACATCTTCAAGATAGCACCAGCCCAGTTTCCATAGTAACAGGCTACCTCCTGGCAAGGCTGATTCCAGAGCTACATATCTCTGCTAATTGGGATGGTTTGTACGACGATATCAAAACACTTGTGTTCTTATATGTTTACACAGTTTGCACACTCTCAAAGACTCCGTAGTTAATACACAGGAATACGCATAGATAAACAAGGCCAGAATAAACATTGTCCTCCTGATTCAGACCTGTATGGCAAGACTCATATCTATATGGCAAGTTTTGGCAAAATTCGGGCAAGTGTTGTCAGAGATTTTATGAAATTACTATAACCAGATGACCACAGCGCCCCCTTAAGGTTAACCAGTGTACATGTTATGTGCCCATGGAGACAGATACTGTCTCTTGTATCTTAATGTGGAGAACAATATACTGTACCTCCAGTAGCCCATCCTGTATGGCTTGTTATGTAACTTAGATACAGACACACTGCAATCCTGGTCTGGGATATATATATATACATACCTACATAAAATGCATTCAGAATAATACATATCACAGGGCATAGATATCACTAAAGATGCTTATACAGGGCGACCCTCAACACTGTCCACATAAATGTCCATGTTTTTGTCCTTCGCTCTTTCTCTCGCTTTCTCTGAGCAAAAACTGTGAAAGGAAAGAGAGAAAAGCGAATGCAGCCTCTCCAGAGTCCCATGTATCGCTCCCGTTCCTGCGTGAGCTGGAGCCACGTGAGCGGAGCTGAGCTGAGGTGTGAAAGGAATAGCAATGACTGCGGAAGTGTCAGAACCCCTGAAACACTGACTGTGTGTTTTGATTGTATTTTAAGGGATTGCCGCTCAGCCAAGCACAGAGCTGGTCATGAGAGATGTGTGGTTCCCCAATGGAGGAAGATGAGCTGCTTCCGATATGTGTGCATGTGTGTGTGTGTGTGTGTGTGTGTGTGTGTGTGCGTGTGTGTGTGTGTGTTTTAGGTCTAACTATACTCATGAGGACCAAATGTCCCCATGAGTATAGTAAAACCAGAAGAAATTGGACTCACCTTTTGTCAGTACCCATGAGGCAAAAGTCAATTTCTGGCTCAGGGTTTAGGTTTAGGGTCAAACTAACCATACATTTTAGAGTTAGAATTGGGGTTTCTTTAAGGTCCAGGCATTCTGGGTTAGGATTAGGGTTAAGGTTAGGCATTACACCTAGGTAAAGTTTAGGCATAAATGTTACTTTATTGAGGTTAGGGTTAGGGTTATGGTTAAGGTTAAGGTTAGGGTAAGGGTTAAGGTTAGGGTTAAGATTAGGGCAAGAGAGCTTGCAATTTAAATTTTCTGGTCCCCATGAGGTTAGCTGTACAAACTTGTGTGCGTGTGTGTTCGCACATGAGAAGAGAGACTTCTGTTTTAAAGGGGGAGTCGTTCATCCTGGTTTTCGGCGCATTCAGCCCGCTCCTGTGATCATGTAACAGTGACTACTTTTCCAGTAATATCTGGGGAACAATTGGCCTCAGAAGTAGTGTGCAATGATTTTTTATGGCAGGCATAATTCTTTCTGCCTGTAGAATGATTCAAGACAATATCTAGCTTCACGTACTACTCAGCCCATTCAGTGCTTAGGCTTGTACAGCCTCTGTGTGCATGCTAGCGTGTGTGCGCGCGTGTTCGCGACAGATAACCAGAAAGATTGCTGGAAGGAAGTTAATTTGCACAGAAGAGATTATTAGACTTCTACTTTGTAAGACAATGTTAACATGGATGAATTTAACTGATTGGTGAACATGCAATGTCACTGTTTTATGGAATTATGTTCACGTTACCAAATCTCAAATACTTATTATCATCCACACTGCTGGTTAAATTAGCTACAGGTCTGGCTTGTCATGGCATGGTTCTGGCATCAAGCCTTATCTAACACAAAGATATGTGCTGCTTTCCCATGATTCACATTACCACACATCGATACTCTCACTGAAAGAACACATTGTGTGTGTCAGGGATCGTTCTGTCATGGAAACTTTCTTTAAAAAATTATGACAATCAATTCTTCATGAATAGACATGAAATACATTGTAGCATTATGAAGACAAGATCCTATGGAGTCACACAAACAGATTAAATCCCATTACCTGAAAACAACAGTATATACACAAACTGAAAGGAAGTGTTTATAGGAATTTCTGGACAATTTCCTGACAATGTGGAGTTTGTTTACTACTATTCAGTGACCAATGCCCAGTATGTATAAAAACTATCCTGAAAGGGCACTTTACAAATCATCCTTCTTTTCCATCTCTGAGTGAGTCACCCAACATTCAAACATCCTATAGTGTTCAAGAGCTTTAATGTCTACTGTGGTCCAGAGTAAAAAGGTTTCTGGTGTGAAAGAGTTCAAAATCTGGTATTTTAATGAAAAAAGCACAAACAAGTGACATCTCTTCTTTTTTTATAAGATGTGAAAAACATTTAGCAATCAGCCAAATGCTATTGAAGTGTATATTTGATTTCACGGTTGGGGTCCATTTAAAATGCTTTGGTGAATATGAATTTAATTAAAAAACATGATATAATTTATATAGATGGGACTGACCAACAACCTTGCCAAATTCACAAGTCGTAACGTACATCAATTCCTGGGAACTAGAGAAAAAAGAAAATAATTTGAAAGATTCTCTGACTGTGCCCACCTCTTCTACTGTTGTTTGTAGGTCTCCAGGCTAATGTTTGTTTTGTAATATTTATACCTGTTGACTTTCTTAAGCTGTAATTTGTTTCTGTATAAACGTTCTGTTGTTCGATCGATGCATGTTGTAACATTGGAGCCGTGACTGTGTGAAGCACAACACCAGTTTACCTGTCCTGTAAAAAGTGTCTCAATGTCCCAAGATCTTTCTATTTCTTTTAAAAAGGCAACATTCCCCTGGACAACTCAAAATTAAATAAAATTAAATTATTTAATGGTTTGAGTTGTGATTATTGGCATACAATGTATTTCAGAGTAAAGGTATATAAAAAACAGTTGAACACTCTTGGTAAAGATGGTAAAGAAAATATTATATTTTAGAATCAGGCAGAGAAGAAAGTTACCTCTAAATGTTACCCTCTACACTGTATGGTTCAGTCCAAACGTCCATTACCATCCTGTGTCCACATATCCATGAAGAGAAGACTCAAGTCCGTAGACTCGGCAGTAACCCAGGGTTATATGAAGAGGAAGATGTCCAGGATCATACAAAGTGGAAGATGTCCAGGTTTATACAAAGAGGAGGCTGTCCAGGTTTATACAAAGAGGAGGCTGTCCAGGTTTATACAAAGAGGAGGCTGTCCAGGTTTATACAAAGAGGAGGCTGTCCAGGTTTATACAAAGAGGAGGCTGTCCAGGTTTATACAAAGAGGAGGCTGTCCAGGTTTATACAAAGAGGAGGCTGTCCAGGTTTATA
>JACXGJ010004149.1:0-47799 GCA_016801105.1 Esox niger | reverse complement strand
TACAGGGAACAGTGTTGGGTTAGTCAGGGTACAGGGAACAGCGCTGGGTTAGTCAGGGTACAGGGCTTAGTGCAAGGGTATAGGTTGGGGTAGGTCTAGTACTGGAAAATTGTTGTCAACTAGTCCATGGAAAAATGTGTTGAAAAAGTTGTGATCTCCCTCCAGGTTGTCCAGGAGAATGAGAATGTGGTGTTCTGTCTGGAGTGTGCTCTGAGATACGTGGAGAATCACAAGTCCTGCAGAGGCCTCAAGATGATGTATCGTTACGACGAGGTACGACGCCACAGTCCTCAGACCTGTCAAACCGTGCAGCTTTCACATTAATATTACATGAGTTCAGTAAGCAGTGTTCGTTATAACCTAAATGTTCTGTCCCCCCTGCCCTTTCTGCGCCCCCCCCATCAGGAGCAGATCAACAGCTTGGTGAACCAGGTGTGTGGCAAGGCCTTGGTGCAAACCACTGACAACTGTAACGATGCAAGCCCCTTTAAACCACCGGCCAAACGCGGACCCCGGAAGAGAGCCACCGTGGAGGTGTCGCTGTCCCGCCTCTCTTCCCACATGTCGCCCGCCGCCGTCTCATGAAGACCCTCTGGGGTTTGGACCATCTAAGTGGTCCTGTTTAGAGAGAAAGGATTTCAAGTTTCTGATGCCCTCACCTCCCTCGCACCCACCCCCTTAGTATGGCACCCTTGTGAAAGCAAGCTGTCTTTTTGCACTAGTGTGAAATACCTATATTTTCCCCTTCATTTTAATGTTTTTTTTTGTTGGATTTAGTTGCGGTCGTCCTTAGCATTAATTAAAAAAGTTCACAGGGAAATGTTGTGCCCTTTTGCACCCGAACCCTCGAGTTTTTGAGGAGAGGCTCAGTTTGGTGCTCCCCCCAGATGACTGCAGTCACCCCCCACCCCCTGTCAATTACCTGTGAACGAAGGGACGAACTAAGAAGGCGCTCCTTTTTCATTTTAATGAAATGACTAGAACCCAAAGTTTACTCTATCTTTCGTTTTTGAAGAAGAGTTATTTTTTTTCTCCTCTGCCTGCAGTAGCTATGGTTGTTCAGGGCCTGATGCTCCCTAACCCACGCCAGGTATAACTTGAAAGGCAGATATGTTTTGGCTGGCTGTTTTTATTGGATTTTAGCTTTGATTTTAGATTTTGAGAAAGTCTTCTGTGTTTATTTTGTGGTTATTGTTTCTTTCCCTTGGTGGCTGTGAATCTAGCGGCCCCGTGACTGTACGTCAGAAACACAGAACGAGGTGCCGCTGGTCTCTGTCCCCGTAGCGAGTGAACTGTGCCTGATATATAGCAAGGAGAACCATTGTTTTTGGTGCTGTTGGTTTCTATTACTGTAACACAATACAAAAGAAAGTTGGGGTGCTGGCTTGCTAAAAGCCACCACCCCCACAGGACGTTAGCCTTTTGGCTCTCTGGGGTTCTAGGTTCTCCTCTCCCCCGGGGTCAGGTTCTAGGTTCTCCTCTCCCACAGGGTTAGGTTAAGGTTCTAGGCTCTCATTTCCCACAGGGTTAGGGTTCTAGGCTGTCCTCTTTTAGATGTGCAATCATGTTAACATTCCATTCTTCCAGTCCTATTGTTTAATCAGTACCAGTAAACATTAATTATTATATTATTATAATATTATTATAATTATTTTGTGTTTTTGAATATTTTTTTTGTTCTGATGTGCAAGTAGAGCCACTAGTCAAAGGGTGTAAAATGTGAAATATGGAAATCCAAGTTTTTTGTTTTTTTTTGCTTCATAAATCTTTCCCTTTTCAGATATATTATGACTGATTTCAGAAGGAAGTCCAACACATACAACATCCAACTTTTGTACATAATCCTGTAAATGTCTTTAAATACTTGAGCCTTTTCTGGGGGTGAAGGAAAGAATAATACCTCTAAAGGTTTTAGAGGAAGTGAGTGATGAAGAAAAAGCCTTACGTTTCAGTTTCTTCATCTGTGTGAGTTTAATGCTTACAGGGTTGCTCTGGTTATGTGGATACATTTAAGTGCTGCTTACATCACTGAGAGAATGACATGGAGTAGCGATGGCCCCCTATTTTTTATTTTTTTTTAGCTTTACTTTTTTTAAGAAAAGGGAAAATAATTTCACAAAAAAATGTTTTTACATTTTCATTACTGAAAATGCAACAATGTAGTAGCTCCTCATGTTGCACTGAGCTTGCCAGTGGTGGCTGACAAGGTAATCCTATATTATCCAGTTTGTTGGTTGTTGTCCTTTACAGAAGACTGAACTGTTTAGGAGTATTTAATGAAAAACAAGTTGTTTGTTTTCAACAAAAAGGTGGTTGTCAAGTTTTTATGGCCTTACAATGTATTTTATTCAGATTTTTGTTTTGCAGTTTCTCCTTTTTCTACAGTATAAACTATTGCTCACAGTCTGGCAAGTTAATTTATTAGCACTGCATCTCCATCTTTCCTTCCACTTAGAAAGATTTCATGTTGGTTATATTTTTTACTTTTGCAGTTTGTACTTAAGGTTTAATAAAAACGTACAGACAAGTCACTGTCTTTCCTTTTTCACTGAGGTTGGGTCTGTCCTTCTGGTGTTCTTAACATGCTACTGAATTATTCATATTACCAACAGGTTGTTGGTAATGTGCCTAGAGAACATTAACAACCAGCGCAAGTTGGCCATCTGGTTAACTTTTTTACCAATGCAACCACACCAGGCTGAGATGCACAATGTGACCCTATACAAACATGTCATATAGCAATTAACATATGGGTGTATTTGTGCAGTAATTACCTCTTGTAGAGAAAAATCTTCGTTCTCTACCACAAGGACCCCTTGTGTACAATTTGGCCTGTCAGCTTGACTTGTTTTTAAAGGCAGTGGCGATTTGCCAGTATGTATATCTACAGAGAGGTATATACAATATAGAAATATGAATATACATCGAGAGATTGTTAAAATGTTTCCTAAAAGTTTATACATTTCATGTTTTAAATTACTATATATTGTTTAAAACAAGAATTTCAGTTACCTACCTCTCTGCCAGAATCAGCTCCCGGCAATGGCCTTGACATCCAGAATGTAAGAATTTCATCACTTTACTTATACCTGGACGACCTAATGGATCTCACTGGGGTTGTTGAAATTAATGTCGGAGTCTATCAGCTACCCAGCAGATGGCGCCAAACAGCACATTGTAGTGTACTTAACATTTCAGTCACTGTCATCGTGGCAACTGCTTCAGTGAAAGGTCTGCCCCAAACATAGTAAATACCCTTCCAAAAACACAATTTCAAAGGCTCACTTTGAAAAAATAAAAAGCAGATATCACCTGAAACAAAACATCTGCATCAAACAAGCGTTGAAAGACAGGTAAGCAATAAAATGGCATTCTATTCTGTTCTTCAGCTAGCACAAAAGAAATAATACGACAAGCAGTGCACATCTGGATTTGTCACTTAAGCCAGAGGTAACTTAGAAACAGGGCTGGACTAAGCTGTATTCATAAATACAATCTGGGTATTGACAGGAATTTGTACATCCTACAGAAGCTTTACTTTATAAATGCTGCCACTACTCAACCAATCAGGAGTTGTCACTGTTCCAAGGGCTGGTTTATAGATCTGCAGACTCTAATGGAAATTCCAGTTTAATTTCATGCTGAAGCCCTAGTAAAAAAAAAAACTGTATGAGAAATAGTACAGGGGTTGAGACATTTATTAAAAACAAGTCATGAGAGTATGAGGAAATAGTACTGTCAACCACAATGTTCTACAAAAGGAGATGAAAACACCATAAACTGAAACAATGTATCTTCCTCAGTGCATCCAGTGTAGCAGCCGGGGGGGGTTTTGGTCTATTTAGTGCCTTATGTCTCATCCTTTCAGGGGTTTGGTCTATTTAGTGCCTTATGTCTCATCCTTTCAGGGGTTTGGTCTGTTTAATATCTTAGGTCGAATCCTCTCAGTCTTTGGGTCTGTTTAGTCTCTTCGGTCCAATCCTAATGATTTTAGTCTTAGTGTTTTAGATCCTGTCCTCTCAAGGTTTTGATCTGTTTAGTGTCTCAGGACCCATCTTCTCAGTCTTCGGGCCGGTTTATTGTCTTAGGTCCCATCCTCTCAGTATTCTGGTCTGTTTAGTGTCTTTGTTCCCATCCTTTCAGTCTTATGGTTGGTTTAGTATCGCAGGTGCCATCCTTTCACTGTTCTGGTCAGTTTGGTTTCTTCGCTTCCTTATGTAGCCTGTGTGGTGCTGTCAGAGTGTTTAAGACTCTGGTTTCTGGGCTGGCGTTGAAGCGGTGGCCTTCCTGCCAGGGCCACGTTGGGGGCAACCTCTGACATACACGGAGACGCCCCCTCAGTCTGAACTTGGCTGCCGCCCCCCTCGCCAGCTCTACCATTGCGATCGTTGTGGTCATCATCTAACCCGGCCTCAGTGTCCAGGTTGTCCGCGCAGGTGGTGGAGACAGAAGACAACTTGTGTCTAAGCTCAGCTTGGGTGGGAACCCGCAGGCTGATCTCCGTGGTGAACGAATCCCCTTCTGGCCCTGAGAGGCAGAGAAAGGAGAGGTTCTGTCTAGTGCCAGCCTGCTTACCTCAATCAGTCTGACTGTGGACTACCTGTTTAGTATGCATGCCCGTTTGAATACGTGTCTGGGTTTGTGAGTCTTACCCAGAATGGGAGACGCTGCACTGTTTTCCTCTCCCCCAGAGTGGAGGAAGACATCGAAGCTCTCCTGGTCGGACATGTCCGTTAGGTCCATCTGCTCCAGCATGTCCACGTTAACCTCCATTGATGAAAAGCTACCTATTGGCCCTGAGCCGCAGGACACAGGGGTTAATCACCAGTGTAAACAACACTTTATTACCCAGAATGCAACAACAAGGGGTGGAGTCTAGGAACATTATTTAAAAAAAAATAATTTAAAGCCCTCTAAAGATAGGAAAAACCAACTGGTGGTGAAAAACATGTATTATCTTGGAACCCAGAATGTAATATTGCATGCAGACCAGTCTTCTAGCATGAAAATGTCTGTGTGACAAATACAGGGATACATTTTGATTTTGCACATTATCGCTGATCAAAATGTGTTGTGATTCTCTGAAAATTATGGATTCAATTCCTTGCAAGAACAGTATTTATGTGGTTACACTTCATTTTGAGAGTCCCAATTTCCATCTGTATACGTTCTATAGATAGTACCACTTTGAACAAACTTTAAAGCTATTTGTTTAGCAACTGCTTGCTAAGTTTAGGTTTACCATGAGGTTTATGGTTAAGGTTAGGGTTATGGATAGGATAAAGGTTATGGGTAGGGTTAGTATTAGGATAAGTTGAATGTTACTGACAGTCTGTAGATAATCTTTAGAGCATCTACAGATACACTTTTTGGACTCTCAAAATATACCATCTCCTTATTATCATATCATGGATGAGACACAAACACACAGGGCACTGTGAGGGATGATTGACAGCTGAGACAGCGTACCTCAAGGATAGGAGGAGAGGAGGGCAGGGCAGCAGGGTGGAGTGGCATAAAGAGAGAGAGGGAACTGTTACTACCCCCGGACACACACAAACACACACAGACCCAATCCCTTGCTGTGGACATACTTTTACATTTAAGATGTTCATTATTTAGGGTTATGCTGAGGCTCTCTCACCTCGCCTCTCATTGATCTGCAGGTAGCCAGTGGACAGGTACTGATCCATGTCTTGCTGGAACACCTCTTCAAAGTACTTCTGCCTTTCCTTCTGCTTCACCTGTGCCAGCTCAGCCTCCTTCAGTGTCACCTGGGAAGGCTCCGCCTCCTTGACGTGGGGAGGCTCAACCCCCTTTAGCTTAATTTGGGCGGGCTCTGCCTCCTTCACCTGAGCAGTCACCTTCTGGGCATGCTCCTTGTCCGGCTCGCCTACACAGTGACAAGATGTAAAAACGTTTCATTAAAAATAGACATGTATGACAATGAATAGTTACTAGCCTGGATTACAGTTGTATGATGACAGAGCAGTAACTGACAATCTATATCTGGCTGATGAGAGAGCCTGGAGATTGGGTAAACCAGTGTCACTTCAGCTGACTGTTTCTTTCAGGCAGAAAGAGACCGTTATATAAGAACACTCTAAGACCCCATGAATCAGATGTCTGCCTTTGGATGTTTCTTCTGTGAGCTGATACTATTATATATAAACAAACGCTATGGGAAACAGTGAGAGAAAAATGGAGTTGCCAGAATAAATTAAAAGGACGAAAGAGAAGGACCAGTATGCCTCCCCATAGTCACAGCAATACCACCACAATCACATAGGTCATCATGCATGGTTTTCAATGAGGCTCGTGTCCCCATTTTCTCCAGTTGTCCCCTGTCTCTCTATAGCTTCCCTTTGTGTTCCTCAGATACCTCTCATTCTCTCCATGGTTCTCTGTGTGTGAGGAATAAAGTTCAAGTTTTTTTTCTAAGGAAACGCAGTGTTTCCTCGCTGTACTTGGTTAACCCTGAGAAACAGAGGTACTCTGACATTTGAATATGTCTCCATTCAACGTGACATAAAATACCTGCAAGCATATTTTGAACGTAACATGAGTCATGTGTGTGGTACAAACGTGGCTGAATCATGTTTGTCACTGTGTACACTGTCAAATAAGATGTGTTGCAACTGATCTCTATGTCACTGATGATTCCAAATATATTCCACCCCCATGTGTTTGAGTGGGTTTTAACCATTACAGCATAATTACTCTTAATGGGTTGTAATGAGAATGGATGACCAAGGTTCGCTAATGAATTATGTAAGCACTCAAAGGATATTAGTATTCCGTGAGAGGACTATTTCGTCTGGTCCTCGATCAAATTGGACATCATTATCGGATTGCAGCGCTGCATTCAGAATGTTGCCAGACTAAACTATTCAGGAGCCTTGCCCAGGCCCGTAGTGGAAAACAGGCTGATGCATCCACATCCCACTGAAGAAGCCACCAAAACGCATTATTCACTTGGAGACGTTCTTCACAATACATGACTGCAGTTTCTCTCTGTAGTTCTTCTCCTTTTTCCTCTCGAAAAAGGATAAACTTCAATGATTGTACATTCATTTGAAGTACAAATATTTCAGCAAAATGACGACATCTTCTGTTGGTTTATTTAAAGTCATCATCATATATTTATACTCCTTAATGGAAACAAAAGCAGAGCAGTCAATCCATGTTTTGAAGAAAAAGCTCAGGGATGGTCTGCAAGAAAACATCTCCAACTAAATTCATAGACAGAGGTACTGATGCAAGAACTGATCATTTGCCAAATGTTAAGGCTTTGTATATGTAGATTGTTCTTAAAGAGGAATGTGCACATGATATTCTTACATTTTTTATCTAACAAGTACTCGACCATAACGAAATTAGGGTTAGCAGAATCGCAACATAAATTCCCAGGATAATTTACATATAACAATTGAGCACCTAGTGGCGAGCTGCTCAAAACAAACAAATTTTGACAAAGAAAACTGTTCAATGACTAAGGGGGACGTCGGCGAGATATGAGCACAGTCTTGGCAGCTTCATTTACGTTCAGTGCAAAGGAACCATAATCATTATGGGAAACACAGCCCCAGTCATATACATATATGATACGTAGAAGGTTTTCCGCTAAAATGCTCTCTGCGATTCAACGCAGTGCCCAGGCAATTTGTTTTTCATTTTGGTTTGTGTACAAGAACAGAGCGTAGGAGTGGGGACCTGGGGGCAGATAGAGTCAGTCTGATGCTGTCAGGTTCACTCACCATCCTGGAGAGGGAGCTGGCCCAGCCAAATGAACCACAATCTGGTAAAAAACTAAGGATTATTTAGTCAATATTAAACATTGTACCTTTAGTCGGACTTGTCATGCAAAAACTGTACGTTAATTTTCAGCTGAAAGACTACATCATTAATGGCTTATTTCTGTACCAAACATTTTCGATTCATAGCCTACAGTCACATTTGACATTACAGTAACATATTATTGGGATATTCATAGATTCAAGCAAGATGGCTGACTTTAACAGGGCTGATGATTTTCTGTTTGGAATAGGGAAGAGTAAATGAATGCAAGCTTCACCATTACAATCTGAATTGTTATTTCATTTGCAAGCTGTCTATCTAAAGGTAACAGTGTTCGCGTGTTACATTCAATTCACTCAGTTTTCCATCACAACACCAGAACATGGCCACAAAGAGTAGAACTAGTTTAAAATAGGGAAATGTGTTTTTGTTAACCTTTAAACAAATCACTTAATAATCTTCTCTTATAATTTTTAAAACAACAAAACCCTTCATGAGAGTCCCTGGTGTCAAAATGTAGAATGGATAATTCCATATTTGATTTATTGAATTTTCCATTTGGACTGTATTAAAATCCACTTATTATAATATTGAAGTCGAGTAATAAGTAATTACTGTGTAACATATTCCACATTCTCAAACTCATTACTCTGTAACATATTCCACTGTATCAAAGGCATTACTCTGTAACATATTCCACTGTCTCAGAGTCATTACTCTGAAACATTTTCCACTGTATCAAAGTCATTACTCTGTAACATATTCCACTGTATCAAAGTCATTACACTGTAACATATTCCACTGTCTCAAAGTCATTACTCTGTAACATATTCCACGGTCTTAAAGTCATTACTCTGTAACATTTTCCATTGTATCAAAGTCATTACTCTGTAACAAACTCCACTGTCTCAAAGTCATTACTCTGTAACATATTCCACTGTCTCAAAGTCATTACTCTGTAACATATTCCACTGTCTCAAAGTCATTACTCTGTAACATATTCCACTGTCTCGAAGTCATTACACTGTAACATATTCCACTATCTCAGTCATTACTCTGTAACATATTTCACTGTCTCAAAGCCATTACTCTGTAACATATTCCACTGTCTCAAAGTCATTACTCTGTAACATATTCCACTGTCTCAAAGCTATTACTCTGTAACATATTCCACTGTCTCAAAGTCATTACTCTGTAACATTTTCCACTGTCTCAAAGTCATTACTCTGTAACATATTCCACTGTCTCAAAGTCATTACTCTGTAACATATTCCACTGTCTCAAAGTCATTACTCTGTAACATATTCCACTGTCTCAAAGTCATTACTCTGTAACATATTCCACTGTCTCAAAGTCATTACTCTGTAACATATTCCATTTTTCACATGCTTGTTTGTGAATGCATTGTTGAAGCAGTAGTCCTACTGTTTTTTCCAACATTATGTTCAAAAGCAAAAATGCTCAAGCACAAATTACGATGAATAATTAATGGAAAGCAAGAGGCAATTTTGTTCTACAACTTTAGAAGATAATGAATGATAGATAAGATGATGTCTTGTCAGCCCAGTGAACATCACATGCAACACAAGCCTGCAGAGACACACACACACACACACACACACACACACACACACACACACACACACACGCACACACACTTACTCACTGACCCATAAACAATGCTTTGGGGCATCCTTTAATTCCTTTAATATACAGTAGCCTTCTTTCATTTTCCGTCCTTTGCTCTTATAATGTTGTTATTTCCCTCTGGCTTTCATCGTAAGGGGCTATTCATAGCCAATATTCCCTATCCTTTATTCAGGCTAACTCTTGTCCTGTTCTTTCAAATCCTGTCATAACTCTAGCGGATCTTGTCCTAACTCTGTCCTGGTCTATCATGTCCTTTCCTAACTATGCTGGCCTGTTCTATAATTCCCTATTCTGTTATATCCTGTTCTATCTCTGTCTTGTCCTAATTCTGTCTCATTCTATCTCTGTCCAGTCGCATCTTTCTTTACTGAACGTGTCAAACCATCTAACACAAACCCATCTTTATCTCGACTCAAATTGTGTGGCTGTGTAGCAAGGACAAGAAACAGAACTGTCTCAGGACATAGTTTGCATTTTACCCTGTGGATTCATTCTAGGCAGGACCTGTTTTTTCTTTATCCAATCATGGGTTTCCAAAATGTAAATGATTCTACTGCTTCAGTGAATGTGTTTGATTATACAAAAAAACACTAAACGGTGGAACACCTCACATTATGACGAATCAGGGCACATTATCACAGTGACGCCGATGCTTCTGCACACCTTCATGACCGGATACACGCAGGTGGTCCTTTACGGGGCTGCCCTCCTCACTGCCTGTACAGCCCAGCGCTTCCAGCGACATTGAAACAGAGGCTGTGTAATTGTGGTTCGTGATGAGGAGAATATAGTTATGAGTTCCATGCACACACACCCACACACACACACTAGTGGACAATGACACTCACATATCGGTCTGGCCTCCACCCAGACAACCTTGGCAGGATTGGTGCTGGAAGAATGTCATGTGGCTGTTAGATCTAGTGGACACTGCTCCCTGTTCTTTCAGTCTCTCTGTGTGCACCATCATATTGGAAGCAGTAGAAAGCTAGCCTGCCCCACCCGATCTGATCCATGGCTTGACATTCTGTCATCCCCTTTGTCTGTCTGCTTGTGTGAGTCACATTGCCCATCAGTCACCAACAGTCAAGACGCCAGTCAGATCTTGTTGTTTTAACGTTATAATTTTGATATTGCAATATTTGTAAGCAATATTTTCAGATGTTTTTAATATTTCCAGACTTACCCATATTCAATTGAACTAACGTCTTACATCTTATCCTATTTTGCTGAAAAGCAATACATTTCTACAGTTACATACATTTATGGAAGAAACCAGTCTTCCAATAAAATGTGACCACCAGGCCCCTGAGTGACAGTGTTTTAGATCACTGATGGGCTGTGCAGCTGTGTCATTGTGCCTTGGCATCCTGTAGAGCTTGATGCAAATTCACTCAGAGCTGCCCAGGGTGGACAGGTGAATGTTGGGTAGGATTACCTTGTCTCATCGCACTCTGGCAAATGCTTTCAAGTGGGGCATCTGCAAGCTTAACTGTGGTTGTTGGCTGGGTAATGTGCTCTCCTCCAATACGTGTGTGTCAGGGCATACTTTCTGTTTGGAAGCACAGCCAGATCTTCAGCTCTCCTGAAACTCCTGTGGAGTTGTTGCGATCAGGTTAGGCGTTAATCGCAATATGGACCTCACGGAATTGGAAGGAGCAACAATTTTCCTCATTTTTGTTCAATTTGCAAGTGGTTTAATCTGTACTGAAGATCATCCAAACATGCAAAACTATGGACTTCAACCTGCTAGATCTGCCAAACATAACCCCTCTCTCAGTATTTGATATGGACTTTGGTACACCTACTGGCCAAATTGACAATGATGAAATTAATAGCCTACAATCGGTGTGAGTGAATGAAAAGTTCAGCTGTGCTGCTGATGTTAAAGATGCAGTCTGGGATGAAATGCATAATCTATAGTTCAAATCAATATCAAATCTGTTATCCATGATATTCCATGTTTGAAAGCAAGAGGTTTTGATAACACTGGGCACATATTGGCACATATTAGCCATAATTCATCATTTCTAGGGACTCATTTTGGCTCAACAGTGCCATATTTACAATCTTCAAAAAATTCCAGAATGCATCTTCAACTAGCAGTCTTGACCTTGCCATGAACGGTTAGCCTGGTAAAGTTAACCTTGTCTAGTAGGACAACAAAAACTGAAAAGCTTTCTTGTATGGAGTCAGACCAATTAGACAACAGCAAGTTTGCAACATGAAGAGCAGGATGGTATTTATTTTCCATAAGGAAGGTGAGTCAAAAGCCTTTTTTTACTGGAGTGCCACATGCACACATACCAAATCACAAATGAGTAGCCTACCACAGCGTTATAAAATGTAGACTGATCGGACCCAATTTATTTTGTTAGCGACCTCTAGCCGCTGTCGATATAAAGTGTAAGGATTGATCATTTGTGTTGGAAAGGAACAGGAATAACGGAGGCTGCGCTTTGTTTCTTCCTCACATATGGTTACCTCGTGTGGATGCTGATTTCACCCACATGTCGCCAGTACGTTTAAATTAATTCAATACTGCTTTTGAATCATCTGAAAAAATATTATATTCAATTGCTTTTCATAATTAGAACACCAACAAAAAAAGACAAAAACTTTTGTCTATGTAAAAGAGAAGACACATACACAAACATTTAATAAGTATTCATGGATCAACAAGGCTGCCCTACTAGACAACATCAGACAAATCAGTACACAAGCATTAAAAACAAACCAAGTTGGGTATCGGTGAAATAATATGCTGTATTATATATATACTGTAAAGAATGAGTAACCTTCAGCTATGCCTAGCATCAACAGTTTCAACATAAAGGCACTGAGGCAGACTCAGTTATTCATGAAGAACATGAACTAGCTATCTCAATATGTGTTTAGTAGTGGTTGAAAGCTTGCAGCTTATCCTCTTCATTCCAAATGTTTATTACATATTCTTTCCATATAGGTTTGACATTAAATCAAGTAATAGCCACATTTATCACAAATATCTAATGATCACACGTGAAGCTGATAACCATCGTGACACGAACCAAAAGAAAGCCAACAACAGCCATTAGAAATGAATAAACTGAGCCAAGGGCACCGCAGGAATAGAACATGAGCACACCGTATATACACACAACAAGTGTACCTACAGCTATTCCCCGGGCTGCCGTCCATGGATCCTGGAGAAGACATGCCAGCAGTGTTGTAGGTCCAAGCCAGAGGAGTAGGGCCAGAAGGGCAGATGCCAGGGTGAGGCGGCAGAGAGAGCTGATGTTGCCAATTCTCAATTACAACACCGTCTGTCTCTCTCTGCCGCTCATCCTAAGAAGGCTGCGAACACTAAGTCATGAACGTACATATAGGAACACACACACAGACACACACACAGAGGCACAGCAGCAACGCTCTCTCAAACTCAAACTGGTTGTCTCTAGCTGATGCCCGCAGGCTCTGGCTGGATGTGGTGACAGAGAGGCTACAGCACGTTGCTTCAGCAGGGCAAGGAGCCGGGGATGTACCAATCACACGGCTAGGAGGCAAGCAGGTACCAATCACATGGCTAGGAGCTGGGGATGTACCATTAGCTGCAATCATATGAGGGGGAGCAGAAAGCAGAACAGGAAGAGGCTAAGGGATGGTAATAGGAAGGGTGTGAACACGAGTACGTGCCTGTTTAAGACAGAGATAGAGGTGGAGAAAGAAAACTGATATGTTGTATGATGTCATAATTACATCTGGATGAATAATAATACAATTCCATTAGAGCTGAACATCCGGACCCGGATCAGCCTCTCTGTTTATGGCCACATTACCCTTCTCAATGCCACAACTGGATCTAATCCAACCTGTAGTGTTTGTGCTGTTTTATACGCTGTAAAAATATCCTAGACCTTTTCATTCACACAAAAACCTTATCGCCCTTTAGAATGTATGCACAAATGTGTATGCATTCCTGTTTTGGTACATTTCTCCTCTGTCAAAGCATCAAGAAGCCGGTTTGTTGTAAAAGGCTCTCTAAAATGTTATTTTACAATGTCACAGGTGATTTAACACAATTCTAGAGACAATATAAAACTATACCACCTGCTTTTCTTTTTTTGTGGGAGCGTGGTATGCTGAATGCAGAGATGTCCACAAGAGCTTTTTCCAAATAATGTAATGGTTAAATTGACGGTTTATTATTTGTCCAACATATCCATCTCCATCTCCAGAGTAATACTTTCTCTTTAAGATATTTTGGCAGTACTTCAGCTAGACCACCTGTAACCATGCCAGCCCTGACCCTCCACATGACCTTTCTGTGAGGAATCACCGGAGAAAAGCCAGCCAGACAGCTGAAGATACCGTAGGTTTGCACAAAATAACAATTTATGCGCAAAATGCTAGGAGCAGAGGCACGACAGCATATCATTCTCACCGGGGTCTTGACCTGACTGCAGTTCTGCGTCGTGAACCAATTTCAGATGAGGAAATGCTCACCTTTACTGGTTAGCTATTCATGTCGGAATCTTGTTTCCAACGGCAGCAGGCAGATGGCAGACAATGTGTGTTGCCACGACGTTCAAGGAACACTAAGTAGACCTCTGAGAAATACAGATCTTGGGAAGATAAAAAATATGATAAAGCACTGAAAGTTCAGGAGCACCTTGGGTTCCAACATTGAAAAATGGAAGTAGTTTGGAACCACTGAGACTCATCCTAGAGTTGGTTGTCCAGCCAAACAATGTAACTGGCAAAGGTCTTGGTCAGGGTGGTGACCAAGAACCCACATAACAGAGATTTAGGGTTTCTCTGCAGAGAAGTGAGAACCTGCCGGAAAGACAACATCTCTGAAGCACTCCGTCAATCACGTCTTTATGATAAAGAAGGAAGCCACTACTGAGTGAAAGTCATTTGACATACCACCTGTAGGACTCGCAAGGAGAAATACTGTCTGTTATTGAACTTTTCAGCCTGAACAGCAAGCATGACATCTAGTGAAAACATAATACCGCTCATCACCTGACACATATCATCCCTACAGTGAAGCATGGTGATGTTGCTCAGGGGCAGGGACTAAGGTACTGGACAGGATTAAGGGAAGGATGAACAGAGCAAAATACAGAGGTCCTGGAAGAACACAGGACCTTTCAGATAACACAAGACCTCTGACTAGGGGCGAAGACTCATCTTTCAGCACGACAGCAGCTCAAAGCACATAGGCTCAACAAAGTGATGAATAATGCGTATGAATACTATTTTTATTTTATTAATTACACAGAAATATCTCCTATAACACATGTGGAGAAAGTGAAGTTGTCGGAATACTTTCCAACAGAAACAGTATGTGTTGTCGTGAAATGAAATATGTTGTTTGTTTGTAGGTGGCATTTCATTTGAGTTTTGGTGACACCAAGTTTCAACCAAATTCTGCTTTGATATGATGTTAACCTTTCACCTTTGAACCATTCTCCTCTCTATGCAAAATCCCTTTGGGTTCTCCCCCCAGGCAGGTTCCTCAGAGATCCAGCTGAAAAGTCGGAATGATTGCCCTTGTATTTGTGATTGGTATTTTAAGGAAAGTAACAATTTCATTATAGCTATTTCCAATTTATGAATGTTAATAAACTTTTGTCTTTCATGTTTCTCTGACTTAGATTACTAGGAAAGATTGGCACGTGGATCATTGCTGAATCTTTTATTTAATTGAACCTTTATTTAACCAGGTTATTCAGTTAAGAACAAATGTACAACTACGGCCTTTAATGACGACCATAAATCGTTTATTCCTAGGATGACACAAAAAAAACGTTCTTTATAAAATTGTACAACAGGGCAATTATGTTTTAAATTTCCATAGTGGTTTATTATTTTCTTCATAGAACTGGAGTGATAAATGGCACACAAGTGCAAATACCAGCATAAATAACAAGTCTGACATGAAATAAATACAGCACCTGGTTAGCATCACTGTCAAATATTATCAATATCTCTTGAGAGAGATTATTGACACATTTATTCAAATATTTTATCCTTAAATGTAATTTACAAAACAAAGACAACATACAAGTGTTCTGTCATGTTGATAATTGTCAGTGTTTTCCTTAATCTTTTTTGTCCACATAGTTTATACTTATACGTACGTACAAATACCTACTGTTTCTACACACAGTACAATGAAATTATGCTGACGCTGAAGTCATTTTAATAATGGCAGTTTTATCTAAGTGGACATGAGCTTTAATTGACTGTGGGCGCTCTTTTGATGAGAAAATGAAGGTCGTTTTTCAGAAGTTACTTTTCAATTACGTTATAGTGCATGTTCAATTAGAAAGGGAGAAAGATGACCTTTTTATTGCTGTGATTTTTTTTAAAATCTATGCAATACCAATACTTATCGCCCTGACTGAAAGCAGAGAGAAGTACAACCATTTAACAGTTAAGAACAGGATCACCAAGACTCACAAAAACGCCTTACTTTCAAAAACAGACTAAACTTGCAATATCCCACTCAGATCTAAAGCGATCATATGGATACTGTACACAGAAATCCAGTTACACCATACGACAGCAATACAAAGCTGCTCCTGCTTTAGACAAATAGACCATGTATATGGAGCAGAGATCAGACACCACAGGCATGCTTGACACCCTGCTTACTGTAAGGGCTACTTTCACAAACCTGGATAAGGGATTTGTCCTATTAGATAAAGATCAGAGAAAAGTACAAAAGGTATCTCTCCTCAAAACCATTCTGCATTTGGTATCAAAACGTGAGTTCAATTTGCTTTGAATACAGTACAGTGCACTTTATTCCATGACTTCTACGCAACACTGAGGGCAAGCACAGAGGCAAACTGTATTTTCCGGATTCAACTAAGTTTTGTTTGGCGGGAACCAAATCAGCAAAAGAGCGCCCAAGGTTGACACTACAAAAAACATCACATTGATCTAAATATCTATTGCATTAGTCTTTTAGTTCATAGATATGTTATTTCGGTCTATTGAGTTGTGTTCGGTCTTATGGATGAAAACACCAGAACAACTGAAATAGAAAAATATTTGGCACTCAAACAAATCACAACATAGATCACAAACTCAGTTTACACTCTCAAACATGTGTACATTGTTTTACACTTATCTTTCACAAACTCACTCAAACGCAACGGGTCTAGAACACACGTGTCCATTTTGCGCAAACGCACACACAAATAACAAAATCGGTAATATAAAGACATACCCAACACTATAGAGATCCAATTAAAATAATTCATTGTAGTACCACATCAGATACTTATGGCAAGCACACAGCAACAGAGGAATCACATCGATCACACAGTGAAGGAGCCCAGTCATCCAGCATTCAGATAATACACTCACACCACAGTTAAGCTACTGAGTGATCACCATCAGCCCTCTCTCACTGATTGTCACAAAACTCATGACACAAAGATCTTAAGGGATGGCGGGGACATTGTGACAAGCACACAAACAACAAGTATCAGATACATAGTCAGACTCATTCAGATTCAACCAAGCCCGCCGTGCCAAACACACGCCCTTAAACACATGTTTTATTCTGAAAACTGGAAGCCTCTCACTTTGAGGGGATGTTCTTTTTACAAAACGTGCCCATTCGTTATCACAGGAGAACTACTGTGTATTGGTTGGAAAAACAAAATGCGATTTTCTTTTAATTGAGCCCTTTAACTGAATCTGAGTGCCTAGTTGCTATGGTTTTACTCCAATGAGCGGATACACTGAAGGGCAATGTGCTTTCTAACACTGGTTATAGATCACTTTGTGCTTAATAAAAATGCATTGCTTGACAACTTAAGACTTTGGTTCTCCTAGGTATAATGTTCTGCATTTGCATTTTGGCATTGGCTAATAGGAATGTTATACATACTGATGCAGTGAGCATAAGCCAACTACCAAATGTGCAGGACTAATGAGCTATAATGCCAGACTCATTGACTGCATTAAGTTACTCTATAGTAAGAATTAGTGTGGAATCGTTTATTCTGTTGTTTTACTTTTCAGATATTAAAAGATATCTCCACTGAAGTCTTACAATGTGTAAGTCATATTTGCCTTTAGATTTAAACACAACCATAGTGATGTGCTTTCTCAATGTACATGAATAAAACGAGTGGCTCCAGGGCAATCAAGACACAACAAATGACAAAGATATCACAGAAGTGTACATGTTTTTCTCCAACTCCCATTCTCTCTCTCCCTCTCTCACACACACTCACACACAGGCACACACAAACACACACACACACACACACACACAACAACTATTTAGAAATATACTTCACTGCTTGATGTAAATCCGATGTGGAAATACAGTCCTTTTTTGAGACCATAGAGGCAAACCAATCCCTTCGCATTGCCATCGATAAGTACATTAAAATATTTACATTGATCATGTAATTATTCTTTTTTTTTTTTTTTTACAATATATCTTCAACAAACATGTACAGTCCATTTCCTGATAAAATTACTAGTATCAATGCCAAGTTTGAACAAATATAATTTCATTATGTTTAAGCAAAGGGCTTGGTGCACATCAATTGATAAGGGAAATTGTTCTATTTAATAGTATTTTCAGAGAACGCTACAAATAAATTAAAACAACAATTCTTGTCACCCCTTCCTTGTTCATCCAACAGGACAAAGCAGATTAGATTAAAGCAATTGGCTGAAGCCACCGACAGACTTCCATCATACAACTTGCCTTAATTATGTAGATTTATATTACGAAGGACAAGAAACACTGCAATAAAATGAATGCATGTTATATTCATCCAAAGATGAAAACAGTTCATGTTCAGCTATTTATGAGTGACTGTACTGGAATGTGTTTTGGGCAGTATCTATGAGAAATGTATCAGAATTAGGCAGGTACCTGTCTATCGATATCTTGGTATCCTTTGGCAGTGGTTAATAAATGTTTATCTTTGTCAGCATGATTTTACTCTAATATGTGGGGTCTTTGAGAAACAAACCCAATGTGCTATTATTTGCTCTAGTGAAAAATTTCAGCTAACCTGTGCTGGGTAAATTGGTTAGCATTGTAAGTTTCATGCTATCCTCTTAGTAATTAACACCCTTAGACCGTTACGCTTTTGACAGTCTGTTTTTGGTGTTTGATGTGCTCTGTTGAATCACTATAGGCTGAGATTGTACATGGTTGGTCAGGCCCTAGCTGCAATGTGGCCCCTTCGGTAACACTCTGCTGCCCTTTGCTGGTGAATTGTGCTACTGCAGCACTTGGCCCCGCGTTTCGGGCAGCTTTAGTGCCAGGAAACTGCCGGCAGCGAGTGCGCCCGCAGCGAACAAGATGGGCACAGCCTTCGTGATGCCTACGAAGGACTGGAAGATGCTTATGCCCAAGACAGCAGCCAACTTGCAAAGGGCATTTAAAAAGCCAAATGCAGTGGTCCTAAAAAAGAGAAGGCAGAGGAAACTGTCAGGATTTCTTATCATTAAAATGACATTTTCAATAACGCTGAGTAGCTGCGAAAACCTTAGAAATATGAGGTAGCAAAGCTTGCCTTTTATCTGAGGGATACAGTTCTACGGTCAACACATCTAGGGCATTCCAGGAGGCTATGCTGATACCACCAAAGAGACATAAGAGGGCTATCATTCCCGACTCCGTACTGCCGAATGACAGGAAGAAACAGCTGACACAAGATATTACACTGGATCCCGCTGTAGAAAAAAACATTGAGAAAGGGCAGAGAAGACATGAGAAAAAAACAAAGATAATAGATACGTATGTAGGACTGATTATCATGGCACTATGAATGCTGTAGGTGATCCTTGGGATGATTTAGACCCAAGCGAATGGTCAGGGAGGCAGAACATAACTAAGCTGTAAGAGACAACAAAATAAATACTGTCACACTTAGATTATTATGAGACACAGTCACATAAGCCTCGTTTGACTTCCTTGTGATACCTGAGATGAGATTTCCAAAAACAAACTATTTTAACAGTTTTTTTACAAAAATATAAAATCATGTATTCATTTTTTCACTAAACCTTTGGGGACAAAAGAAAAATCCATGTCTAAGCCGTCAGGCCATCTGTTGCCAATCCTTTACTATGGTGTTTCAGTGAGGCCTGAATGATTTAAGTACCATCACAAGAATAACCTCAAAAGCACATTTTCTTTAAAGTGTTGTATTAAAATATGTAACCCACATTAATGACGACTGACATACCCAGCATCCTCAGACGTCCAATTTTGTCCATCAGCAGGGCTGACACAATGTTGCCAGGTAACACAGCCAATGTTCCCAGGAAACTAACAAAGTAGATCATGTAGGCGTTGTTGTCATCCGTAAAGTCCAGCAAACAGCCTTCTTTGTTGTGTAGGAAGGTGCTGTTTATCAGTTTGCTGTTAATTATGCGGTTCTGGAACAAGTCTGACAAGAGAATAGAAAGTAAAAGAGGTGTAAAAAAAAAAGGAGTTGTCAAGGAAGGTCCGAGGTTAGAATACTGGCCATCAATCTAGACATTGACAGGGCTTTGTAATCTTAATTACAAAGCCAGCATTTAACTTTAATAAAAAATGTTTAAATTGAGAAGACTGGATTGGTGTAAAGCCAAACATTTATGAAAATGTACATAGGCACCACAATGCTTAGTTCACCCATGCTTTAACAAGCTATTCCAGTGGACAGTGTTAACTTCTAGTAGGGAGGTTGCTTAGCATTCAAAACTTCTCATACTACATAACTACTCCAGCATCTGTATTCCGTCAGTTTTGTCATCAATAAGATTGGCTGTGGTGCCACACATCTGGGCCATTAGCCAAAATATATTCAAGTTATAGGACGGGCTTAAAGTGCAGTCTCTCAGCTTCAATTTGAGGGTATTCACATCCAAATTCTGAAGTGTATAGGGATATAATGTCTCTTCAGATTCAGCCAAATTCAGCTAAGTTGATTGGACGGTGCTTCACTTCCCTGGTGAAAAATGACCTAAAACATACTGCGAAAGCAACCCAGGAGTTTCCTAAGGTGAAGAAGTGGAATATTCTGCAGTGGCAGAGTCAATCACCTGATAACAACGCTATTGAGCATGGATTTCACTTGCTGAAGACAAAACATAAGGCAGAAAGACCCACGAACAAACAACAACTGAAGACAGCTGCAGAAAAGGCCTGGCAAAACATCACAAAGGAGGAAACCCAGCGTTTGGTGATGTCCATGTGTTCCAGACTTCAAGCAGTCATTGCCTGCAAAGGATTCTCAAAAAAGTATTAAAAATGTATTGTCTTTGTGTCAATTTGGCAAATTACATTTGAGCCCCTGAAATAAAGGGACAAGGTATGAATATAGTTGCAATTCCTAAATGTTTCATTTACTTTTTTCAACCCCTTGAATTAAAGCTGAAAGTCTGCACTTCACTAAAATCAGTGGTGGTGCATAGTCAAAAAATATGGAAAATTGTGTCAGTGTCCAAATATTTCTGGACCTGTGTATTGTGTACATTTACAAAGGAGAAACTGGAAAATAATTGGGAAAAATTATAAACAAAACTAAATTACTATTAAAATAATACTTTACAAAATTAAGGTGGAGCGCATTGAGAGATGGTTATAGCTTAAGTCAATGTAGAGAAAAAGTATGTTATTATTGTTGTTTATATGCTTGTGCAAAATATTCAGGAGAGATTTTAAAGTTACAAATATATTTAGAAATCATGGGGCCTGGTGCTACGTCCAGCAAAACTACATTTCTATCCCCTCTTTAACCCCCAATGCAACACAGCAATGTACTGTATAAGGAATTCATTTTGTCTCATCAGTTAGAAGCTAGTTGCTTTTATTACGAGTCTGAGAGTTGATTCATGAACAATTTTAGAGAATGATTAATTGAGGGGGAGTACTACGGTTGTTATTAGGAATGATGTTAACACAGTATTTTCAAATAATGTTCAGAACATATAGTTGACAAGCAAGAAAGAATGATGTTCAAGGAGGATGTTTTAGCATTTCCCGTAGCAAGAATTTTGTGTTGTTGAAAAAAGTAGGAAGAGCACAGATCAAGACTCTTGTGCCTGCACCAATGATGCAAACAAACACCTGGCCAATAAGAGACAGCTGTGAACCAGGAAGAGTTCAAATACACTTCTCAAAACATTTATGGAACACTGAAATTTCGGCTCTCTTAGGGAGTTATTCCTAGCCACTGAAGTGCATCACTATTGTTGCTTGCTCCCTGGGGTTTAAGGCCTGGTGTTTGGTGATGTAAAAAGGGCTTTATAAAATAAATTAGATTGATTGATTGATTGAAATCACATACTGGGCTTTGATGTACAAAATATATTATATATTACAGTTCAAAATCTTTACTGTACGTTGTGTAATTCATTGAGAACAAAATGACTTAACAACGGTCAGTTGAAACCAAAATCTACAACCGATTGAGGGCTGGATTCAAAGGCCGGGCATTGTCCTGTACCAGGGGGAACCCAGGGCGCACTGCACCAGAGTAAGGTCTGACAATGGGCCTGAGGTTTTCATCCTGGTACCCAACAGCAGTCAGGAAACCATAGGCTAGCACATGGAGGGCTGTGTGACCCTCCAAGGATACGCCTCCCCAGACCATCTCTTACCCATCACCAAACCGGTAACACTTGATGATGTTGCAGGCAGCATAACAAACACCACAGCGTCTCCAAACTCCTTCACATCTGTCACATGTGCACAGTGTTAACCTGCTCTAATCTGTGAAGAGAACAGGGCTCAAATGGCGAAGCCTGGTGTTCTCTGACAAATGCCAATCGAGCGACATGGTGCTGGGCTGTGAGCACAGGTCCCACCAGAGGATGTCAGGCCCTCATGCCCCCCTCATGGAGTCTGTTTTTAACCGTTTGGTCAGAAACATGCACACCAGTAGCCCACTGGAGGTCATTTTATAGCGCTCTGTGAGTGCTCCTCCTGTTCCTCCTCGCACAAAGGAGCAGATACCGTTCCTGCTGCTGGGTAACTCTCCTTGGGAATCTCCTGGTATCTCCCCAATGCTCTTGAGACTGTACTGGGAGACACAGCAAACGTTCTTGCGATAGCACGTATGGATGTGCCATCCGAGAGGGCTGGACAACCTATGCAACCTGAATGGGCTGCAGGTACCACCTCATGCTACCAGTAGTGACAAGAACACTATGCAAAACTAGAGAAGAATCAGTCAGGAAGGATAAGGAGAGAGCAATTGTCTGTGGCCACCACCTGCAAAACAATTCACTTTGGAATTAGTTATAACAGACTAACTGTAGTGGCTCAGCACTGTATGCTGGGAAAACATGGTGTTCACGTGAATTTGTCTTCCACAGACCGGTCCATAGTTCTTAACCCGCAAAAACCATTGCAGTTTGTTTTTAATTGTGTTTCTTGCTCTAGGAGAGACTCACCTGTGTTGTAAAATAAGGTTGCGATAAAGGTACAGTTTCTGAAGAAGCTTCTGCTAGACGTGATGTCCTCAAAGTAACACTCCTCAAACACGGAGTCCTCAAACACCATGGACTTCATCTTAAGGTTGATGAACCTTACAGACAATGGAAGCAAGAATAAAGTTGTACTTAACGGCCAAGTTGCATTTGACTTGACCTAGGATTAGTGTCCAGTGCATACTGTAGTTGCAAAATGACAACCAGCAAAGTTTACTAGGCCCAAGTCAAATACAGAATAACACTGAATAAATTCACAAAGTTCTGTATAATATAGTGAGGACTGACTTGTCATTAAAATACTGTCCTTGACGATGCACTTGGTTCTCCAAAGTAAAATTAAATGTGACATGTTCCACTCGCTCCTTGGTGAAGACCTTGGTGCGCGATGCATATTCCTGCTTCTGGATGTACTTGATCATGTCAGGAAACCACACTGTCAGTCCATAGTAGCTAGTGGAGAAACACAACACATATTGAGTTCGACCAAACTAAACATTTTGGTCCTCCACATCACCACAAAACATTTTTGAGGCCTGTGGAAAGAAAAATATTTAAAAAACAATTATAAGTAAGTTCTTACAAGTCTATGCATTTTGCTACTGGATATGGAGAAAATTAACCTCTACAGTTGTTGTGAGTACATGGTCTTATTCCAACAGTTATGAAGTGTTTGCTGTATAATGCTATCAATAAATAATAAAAGGAATGGAAATAAATTGACAGAAGTGTGCAAACAACAAAGTTAGCATTTCTTCATAGCTTTTTTTCAGTTCAGTTCACATAATTAATAATTGTTCAATGGCCAGAATGTTAAGACAGCATGCACAAACATTCATTTAGCATTTTGAAATGTGATCATGCAAAATTTATTTGGGCATTTAGGCTAATTAAAAACAGTTTTGAACACACAAAACTGCATTCACTGAGCTTCCATTACCTAAAGGACATTGTAAACCACACAGCCATCATCATGAAGGTAGTCCGTCTATATTCTGGATTGAAGATGGCCAAAAAGTTACTCCGCACCTACAGAAACCACATAAAATAAATGATATATGCTCACATTAGGATATTTTTTTTTACCAGAGTATGAACTGCTAACAGCCATACATAATGCTGCCTGAGTGCAAAATATAAACAAATTAAATTCCACAATTCTTACACCTTTATAGAAACGTGATACATGGCGCTCACCTGCTGGAATAGGCTAGTTAGCTTCAATTTATAGCGTCGCAGTGTTGATATGTCACCTCCCATGTCCACCAACTCGTCCATCTGCTTCACAGTCTTGATGGTGGTGACCTGGCAGAACACAACCTCGCATTTTCAACTGACTTGAATACAGCACATACAGGGTTCAAGGATTGCAGAACCCTTGGGGATTTTCTGCTTTAACCCAAATGTTCTCTGACAAAGACCAACCACACGACAGAGGGCTACGCAAGTTCAAAATGCTTGGTCTGTGCTCTACTATAATGGTTTCATCAGCCTAAATGCCATTTTAGTTTTTTCCAAGTCAAATTCAGCCCACTGGTATAGGCTAATATGAACCATGATAGGAATAGGAAACAAGGTAATTAGGACTATAGCCTAATGTGTATTTATGTACTATGTACGACTCATGAATACTCACAGAAAACACTTTCTCCGGATGTCCTTTAGCTCTCATGTTGGTGTCATGAACTTGTTTCAGAATCATCCAGCCTTCATCATGTTTGCCATTCTGTTGGGAAAACACTTGAACTACATTACCACAGCAATGATATGTGCCCCTAGAATATGTCTGCCATGCAAAGAGAAAAAGGAGCAACGCAATTCATTGTATGCATTTGTGAATAAAACCATATATCCAGGGATAAGTGAATCGCGTAAGACAGTTGTGCTAAACTCATGTGGCATTTTCGTCATTCTTCAAGAATCATTGGGAAAATAAGCCAAAGTAACAAAAAGATGATACCTTAAAAGGCATAACCTACTATATTTACAGCTGTTTAGAAACAATCTCAGGAAGGGACACCCAAGTATTGCAGTTGGGTAAAGTGCTTATAAATGAACTTAGAAGAAAGTGCAGTTCACTACCTCCAAGTAGAAGCGAGGGCTTTCTGGCATAGTGGTTAGAGAAGCAATAGCCGCGACAGAGGGAAACGCACACACCAGGACAAACACACGCCAGCTGTGAAACTGGTAAGCGGAACCCATCTGGAAACTCCAGCCTGAGAGAAGAGGAGCCGAAAGAGATGAAAACACAGTTAAAAAACAATGGAAACCTAGACAATCACTTGATCCAGCTTTGTGGTAAGGCATTTTTGTACTTTCGGGAGCGTAGTCGTGATGAGAGAATTCCTTCCATACTCACCATAGTGTGGGATGATGGCCCAGGCCATAGCTGAGGCATAAATGCCACCAATCATCCAGAACATGCACAGCCAACTGAGGTGTTCCCCACGCTTCTCCTGAGCCAGAAACTCAGAGTAGTAGGAAAACACAATGGGAATAGAACCACCAATCCTGCAACGATCAGCACAGAGAAAGAAGGCACTGGGGTATAGCTGGACTTTCTGTTCTGTTTCAAATGAATCTTTTAGGAAAATGAAATTAAATGGAAAAAGGAAAAGTGGTGAGCTTGCTAATACTGAACAATTGATGGTGGTAAATTAGTAGTTCTATTGGTACTGATGAAAGAAGTAATGGTAGTATTTCATAATAGTAGGTTTTCTTTGCCTGTTAGTTAAATGGACATATTTTGTGGGGATTTGAAGGTGTGGAGTATTATAGTGGGTGAAAAAAAGATTATTATAGCCAGCTAAAGTGCACACTATATTACCATAAGCCATAATGACTACTTGTAGCACCTGAAAGAATTTTGACAAAACTGTTTTAGTTACAACATTCTTAAAGGCGCTTCCACATGGTGGAATATCTCCCCCGTGTGGAAATGTAGATAAATTGCAACAATTACAACAACCATTCATCCCATTCCTTTGTAGCACGGTGGAGTTAAGCTTGAGTTTATACTTTGGTTTGGTTTCAAACCTTTTTTATGTTATTGAAAATATAAGTAGCAGTGATTTAGATGGTTGAATCATTTCAGACAATATTCCATCCTTCTTCTCACATGTACTCAAATTAAAAAGATTTTTAGCACCAGCAAAAGTTAAACAGTTAGTGGCTGTGATTTCCTTTTACGAATGTTAAAGCCTGCATGTTGACATTAAAATGAATGAGGATACTACATTCTTTAAAGTGTATTAACTCTGTGAGCGCTGCACTTGTGAAACAGTCGTTACGTTTCTAATTTCTACGTCTTTCTGTTCTAGTTTCTATGTTTCTATGTTCAGTTAAGTGTCATTATGGTAATTGGTTTCCCCTGTGCCTTGTTTGCCCCCTTGTTATGTCCCTGTTAAAGTTCCTCCTGCCTTCATGTGTCTTGTCAGTCACTGTTTCATGTGATGATTCATGTAGGGTCAGTGTCTAGCCTGTCTAGGTCTAGGCCAAGGCCAAGTTAGTAGGAAATTCCTTGTCAATAAAAGATTATTGTGCACCTACCTCTGCGCCTGTGTCCTGCTGCGTACGGAATGTTACAGCTAGTGTTTCGCAGTTTACTACTGAAATATATCGGGATTTATAGAAATGTTGTAGCAGAATGAAAAGTTGAAGTAGTGTCATAGAAAAGTGTGTCAAGCCCACTGCTGAATATTGTGTTTTCCTTTCAGCAAAACCTCATGAAGAAATGACATAAAACACGGTGGAAATACTTGGTGGTAGACGTGCGGCTTTGCTTTCAAAAGGGTGCTTAAGATTAACGGTCCTTAGCATTAAAGCCAAAACAAATGGAACTCTATTAACGTAACTGTGAAAAGGCTTTTGAGCGTGACTCATTCACTGCCATGTATCTGTGTTCATAATCTTACCCAACACCAGAAAGTAGTCTGCAGAACAGAAAGGTGCTGTAGCCCTGGACAAAGGAGGAGAAGAAAGAAAATACGCTGTTGATGGAAAGGCAGATGAGAAGGGACTGCCGTCGGCCGATCCGATCAGCCAATCCACCCCACACGAAAGCCCCGACCATCATTCCCAGATAAACAATCAGACCTGCAGAGGAAAGAGAGAGATACATGTTTGGATCAGACCAGTGCTTACAGCTGCTTCAATATGTAACCCTTCAGATTAACACCTATTGGGTTTTTAGATATTCAGTATCGCAAAACCTGGATAATAAAAGTAGATGCTATTTACTGGTATGAAGTAGTTTACTTTGTACGATGATGGTTCTGGGGTTTATACCACTTTTAGTTATAGTAGTCATTATCACAACCAAAATGTGTTATGACAGGGTTATAACAACATTATGACAAGCCATCACATAGGTTTAACCACTATTCTGTGGTAAGTCATACACATCATGACTTTGTTCAAAACAAATTACACGTCTGTCTTCCTATGTAAATATATATCTATATAATCTATATACACTGATCTGTCATAACATTATGACCAGCTGCCTAATATTGTGTAAGTCCCCCTTTTACTGCCAAAACAGCCCTGACCCATCGAGGCCTGGACTTCACTAGACCTTTGAAGGTGTGCTGTGGCTTCTGGCACCAAGACGTTAGAAGCAGATCCTTTAATGCTGTAAGTTGCATGGTGGGGCCTACATGGATCAGACCAGTTTGTTCAGCAGATCCTACAGATGCTCGATTGGATTGAGATCTGGGTCATTGTTCCTAAAACCACTCCTGAACCATTTTTGGTTTTTGGAAGGGAGTATTATCCTGCTGAAAGAGGCCAATACCGTCAGGGAATACCATTGCCTTGAACGGGTGCAATTGTTCTGCAACTATGCTCAAGTAGGTGGTACATGTCAAAGTAACATTCACGTTAATGGCAGGACCCAAGGTTTCCCAGCAGAACAATGCCTAAAGCATCACACTGCCTCCATGTGCCATGTGTTCTCCTGGTAAGCAACACACACGCACCTGGCCATCCAAATGATGTAGAAAAAATTTTGATTCAGCAGACCAGGCCACCTTCTTCCATTGCCCATTGTAGGCGATTTCAGCAGTGGATAGGGGTCAGCATGGGCACCCCGACTGGTCTGAGGCTCCACAGCCCCATACACAGCAAACTGTGATTTACCTTGTGTTCTGACACCTTTCTATAAGTACCAGAATTAACTCTTTCAGCAATATGAGCTACAGTAGCTTGTCTGTGGGTTCAGCCCACACGGCCCAGGCTTCGCTCCCCACGTGCATCAATGAGGCTTGGCCACCCATGATCCTGTCTCCGTTTCACCGCTTTTCCTTCCTTGAAACACTTTGACAGGTACTGACCACTGCAGAACAGGAACACCCCACAAGAGCTGCAGTTTTGGACATGCTCTGTCTCAATCGTCTAGCAATCATATTTTGGGCCTTGTCAAAGTCGCTCAGATCCTTACGCTTGCCCATTTCCCCTGCTTCAACTTTTGCAACAAATCAACTTTGATGACAGAATGTTCACTTACTGCCTAATATATTCCACCCACTGACAGGTACTATGGTAACGAGCGTATCAGTGTTATTCACTTTACCTGTCAGTGGTCATTCCTTTTTTGAGCAAGGAACAGAAGTTTTTTAGTTAAGAGACCACTGGAAATTGAAAGCTTCTGTTCCTCACTCAAAACTTTCCTTTCACCTTTTTTGGAAAGAAAACAATGGGGCAGTGGTCACATTTTTTTCCAGAGCTGTATATATGTTGCAGGAGGAAAATGGCAGGGCATTGCAAAAAGGAGAAATAGCCTTCCTTCTTTAATGTCCCTTTCACACTGTACAAATTCCCAACTTTACCACCACCAAAGCACACCCAGACCATCACATTTCCTCCAACATGCTTGACAGATGGTATCACACACTCCTCCAGTGTAAAAATCTGCCGTTTCCAGGTACAATTTGTCATTTTCGAAATTAACATGTCTGCACTGTATTTCTGATAAATGTGATGTAATTTTAATGGACAAATAGGTATCAAAGTGGGACAGCGACAGTGAAGGCCATAACATATGATATACATCATATTCATTCGCATCAAACTATTCAGTGACCCCGGTGGACGTGGGTATTGTCATCCTGGACCCAATAATGTATCCTCCTTCAAAGTCACTTACATCCTTTCCTATCACCATCTTGATCCATAATCCAGTTCAACTGGACCTATTCAGAATTTTTATACACACAGAGCATGACAGCATGTTAATAGCTTAAATGTGTCACAAAGTACACACAAATACTGGACCATAAGTTTCTCCACAAATTTATTTATGTTTTTCTTTTAATTAGTCACCTGTCTATATATCAAACTTGCATTTTGGCATGCTGCCAATTGCATTGTATAAACCTCAATTGTCACATTTTAGTCAGTATACAGATTGATTCCACCTGCACACGGTAGAGGGCCACATGTTGCGTACGAGTGGGCTATCTGACGGGGTTAAACCAGTGTTTAGGTGTGTGGGCGGCCTTTGCCACAGCAAGTGTGCTCAAGCACTGTCACACTGTCACACAGTCAAACAAACAGATATACACACACCAAGCTCAAGGGTAGCAGAAAGGGGGAGGGGTGGAGTGGAGGAGGCTATTTATAGATGCTTTTCCAATTTATGTGAGAATGAATTCTGCGTCAGCGGAAGAGGTAGGAACGCATGAGGAGGCAGGCAGAGATATTTCAAAGAGACAAGATCACAGCAAGGTGCAAAGCATACATTTAAATCCCCTATATTCAATCAAAAAGAGATAAGATCTCAGCAAGGTGCAAAGCATACATTTAAATCCCCTATATTCAATCAAAAAGAGACAAGATCACAGCAAGGTGCAAAGCATACATTTAAATCCCCTATATTCAATCAAAAAGAGATAAGATCTCAGCAAGGTGCAAAGCATACATTTAAATCCCCTATATTCAATCAAAAAGAGATAAGATCTCAGCAAGGTGCAAAGCATACATTTGAATCCCCTATATTCAATCAAAAAGAGACAAGATCACAGCAAGGTGCAAAGCATCCATTTAAATCCCCTATATTCAATCAAAAAGTGACAAGATCACAGCAAGGTGCAAAGCATACATTTGAATCCCCTATATTCAATCAAAAAGAGACAAGACCGCGTCAAGCTCAGATGCATAAATTAAGATCGCCCACATTTAATCAAAATGACTAACTATTAAGCACTATATTGCATGTTTTAATCCGACACACTTTCTCAGCCTAATAAAATATGGTTCATGACATTGGGCTTCCTCAGAAATATGGGTAACCAGTTTGGGCCTGTATTGACTGCTATTAACCATTTAAGAGCCAGAAGAATAATTTGGGCACATATAATGTGCTCTAAACACAAATTCACAACTGGACAGCTTTAATTGATTTTAGGGTATTTAATAATTAGGAAATGAAACTGCTACCAGAACCTACTTTTAATTTTGAAAAAGTCTGCAGTGGTAACTGCCTGGCTAGTACTTTGGATAAATAAAGTATTGAATTTTTTTATATTATAAAATGGAGTACAGCTGATGTTAATGTTAATTAAAGCTGATGAGTATCATAATGTGTCTGGTTAAAAAATGATTTACATGAATAGGCCCTATCTGAGCTAAATATTAATTGCAAGACAGAGCATCAAAGATGTAAGATGCAAGGTTTCAATCTCGAAAAATGAAAACATCCCACATTTGATACTTGATCGGAGAGAAAATACTTTTAAAAACTCTTTATAACATTTAAAGGAGAAAATGTCAATCCATTATCCAATATTTTATGCAACTATTAGAAATGTATCTTGGCCCATACACTACTTTCCATATACTGGGCCAACTAACAAATTGTAAAATAGCAACATTCTTACTTAATTGAGGAATGAATCACTCAACCCTTTAAATGAATCAAATAAATTAATGAAAGGTTAAAGAACTCACTTACCCAGCATTCCCTTGCTCTCCTCTGACAGACACATATCCTTCTCGGCACTGGGCAGCACGAAGCCAACCACAAAGATTTCCACACCGTCTGCCATAAGGGCCAGCCCCAGAACAAAGTAGAGGGTCCATTGGAACTTCCCGTGGCCGCACTCCTGTAGGATGCTCTCATACTGCTGGGCCAGCTCTTCCTGGTCTTTCCGGCGTTCCCCCTCAAACTGTGCCATGTCCCTGAACTGCTGCCCATCTCGACCAATAGGGCTACCCACCCCTGCTAGGCCGTCCGCGGCCTTGCCTGAACCAGCCCTGGGAATGCCCTGATACTCGCCCTCGTAGATCTCGTCGTCTTCGTCATGGCCCTCTGTTGAGTCGCTGTGGCCCCCTTCATCGTCATTGGCTGCCTGGCTATCGCCGCGGTAGTAGCCGCCATCCTGCCCCGCGGGAACGCCAGGGTAATCGTCGTCATCGTCCTCCTCAAAGCGGGAGTAGGAGCGTTTGCTGTACTCGTCTGTCATCTTGTCCACACCGCGGCCGACCTTCTTGGCTGCCTGACGCTTGACCTCCTTGGCGATGTCTTTCGCCCCCTTAATGAAGGCCGTCTTGTTCTGGTAACTGTCCTCCATTATTGAAGTGTCAAGGTATCTGAGAGTTGAGCTGGGTTTTCTGATGGTCAGCTCTTCTACAGAGGGAAGAACACAAACACACTGTTAGTGTGATGGACCATACTTCAGAATATGATTTGGGGATAATATGTTAGCTAGCAATTAAGTATAGTGAAGATCTAATAGTCATTGCATTTAGAATTCCATGCCACAGCTGTTTGCCAAAAGGTTGTCGGGAGACCAATTGGTTATTTTTCAAATCCCTGTAGGGCCATATTACTGTGGCTAGGGGAGACATATTTCTAAGCGCATCATCATCTGCAATCTGAAACCTGATTACAAATGGCGTACTGCCCTCCTGTTGATATACTGGGTGTGAGGTAACATAAAACACGTGAAAATACAGGGAAAGATTGAATGGTTAGCAGCTGTTCTTAGTAGACCATGTATTCATGGATCAGTCGAAAGCAATATTAAGAGAAATAACATTTGAAACCATAGAAAGTAAGGGTATGATTATCACAAAAATAATGTTGTTTATATTGTTGCTTTATACTGAAACTGGTTTCACTAACTGGCATTCCTCTTGTATGTTAAGATACTGATTTGACAAAACCACGAGTAAAGGCCTGTTAAATGTGGGTAACGACAAATAGTATGTGGTGGGAAAAACTTAAAATTACCAAAGTTATTGCCCAACACTGACTTTATATTCAAGTACTACAACACATCACATTATTTCTTTGTTTCCTATTTAAAGGATTAAGGGTTAAAGTAATAATAACTAATCATCCCCCAAAAACTGACTACAGAAATATAATGGTGGAAACCAGTTCCTGAGGTGAAAATATTGAATGATAAACTGTGTGCCTCGCCTTTCACCAGTCTGCAAACGATGCTTAAACTGTCTGCAATGGACTCTTACTGCTGTAAAACAGAAACAGCACAAGGCCTATCAGTATAGCATTGGAAATTGCAACAAAATGATGACGTGTTGACACAATGTGACAAAGCGCTTTTATGCCCACTCGACATGAATGCAGACACTGCCTATTAAAAATGGTGCCACGATATAAAAATGGTGTATTGTTTTCCTATGATCCTATCTTTTAACCTATTATGCCATTTATATCTAAACATTATACTGCTGCAAAATGCCATATATATATATATATTCTGCTCTTTTGTTCGTGGAATTAACCTACCATGCCCAGTGCATTAAGGACATGTTTGTATGAAACAGTATATTTGTAGAAACCTTCACATCCATGAATTATATTGTGTTGCATTTTCTCACAGCTACTAAAGAGTGAAACATTGGTTACGTGCACAGAATCATTGTAACACCAACAAGCTATACCATGGTTTGCCATTCACTAGATGTACTCATGTTACCATTATTGGTTACATTGTCTAGATTGGCAGGGCAATTGCTTAGGGGACAATAAGTACAGCCAGCTGGAACCTATGGTCATAACCAATTTTACCTTGGCAGTAAAATTCCAAAAGCCAATTGTAGAAGTATAATACATAGTAACCATATGTATTTTGTTGACGCAGCTGTCCACCTAATCTTTGGAGATAATCTCTAATGCTCGAGTATTATGTATAATGTCATTTTCGGGTGTTTAATGCGATGACTTCAACAGGATACTGGGGAAAATTAATCCTTTCATGCCATTTGTTGGGATTAGACAAAGGGAAATCAATAGCACAGGAGTGCGAATTAACTTTTTAAGAAGGCTGCTAAAGGAATCAATCTGATTTTAAAGCAGTGGCCAGTAAAAGGTTGTAGAGGCTTGAATCCCCGAGCTGACGGGCTGAAAGAGCTGTCAAGATTCCCTGAAGCAAGACACCTAACCGCTCCTATACATTGCTCATATATCTGCTTCACGCATAAAATTGAAATGTAAAGGGAAAAATCCAAGAGAACGTTTGAGAAAATACACCGCGAAATTGAGAGAGAGAGAGAGGTCTTCAGGGGATTTCTTTCTGACAACATGGTGGCAGGAGAAATTATTAAATGGCCACTGGGTGACCCATTAAACTTAGAGCTGCCTGCTAAAAGAAGCAAGGTTGAGGATCGCATTGGGTATATCCATTTTATAACTGGCACAATAAATTCGAAGCTATAAATGTACACACCAGATATGCTTTCTTTTAGTAAAAAAATCCACGAGGTTACAATGTGGGGCCAGGGAAAAGCCTCACATGAGACAAATATGTCCTAAAATGCAAAACCTTGCCGTCTTAGCCTCCTCATAGTTTCTCTTACAAAAATGTTCCATGTTTTTACAATGAAAATAATATCATGGTACGTCAAAGCTATTTTGGTGCCTACCATAGAGGGAAAACACTATGGAACTGATGCTAATACCATGACATTTCTCTGGCAGGATAGTGACCAAGAATAAATAAAAACATGTAAGTACCATGATGCTTTTTTCTACTTTAGTATTACTTATGGTGTCATTTTCAGGATTAGATGCACAAAACATTATCCTCTGATGCAATAGCATGGTATTATTTTAATACATGGCTGTTCAAATATTGCTTCAAAGCAAATACCATGTGGTCTTTCGTGTCTACTGTACCCCATGCCATAAAGAATGGAATACCATTGCTATTTTAGCTACAATTGCAGAACTGTGGCTGTGCCATTATACTTCATGGTTGGTCCCTTTCCATGATTCAAACAATGCAATATCGCAACTACCATGGTATTAATGAAAATACTATAATAGTACCATGGTCCGTTTCGTAAGAAATTGTATTATTTAGGTGCATTCCAGTACCATTACACTTTAAAGCAAAAACCATGTTACATGTATACCATGGTATAAATTGTTTAATACAATGGTTCTTTTAGGTACAATGGCAGAAACATGGCAATACCATCATGAGTCAATGCCAAACCATGGTGCATTTAGATGATTCTATGGTGGAAAGGTTAAAACTCTCAACTGCTGTCAGTCTAGGTCAGAGGTGTCAAACCGGTTCCTTGGAGGGACAAGTGTAAGCAGCTTTTCGCTCTAACCTTCTACTTGATTGATTAATGAGTTCACTAACTGGTTAGTTTCTAACCTCACCTCGTTGTTTGGCCCGAACTAGGAACCAATTTAAAGGAAAAAACAAATACCAAGACACTCGGCCCTCCGTGGAACCGGTTTGACACCCCTGGTCTGGGTCATTGAGTAGTCTAGGCTACAAGGTGGTCGGTGAGGCAATAGCTTGGCTACTCTATGCAGTAGGCTGGAGGGCTTGTTGTGATAGTAAACCCATGTCACACTGTGAATTTATTACATTTACAAAGGAATTTAAGTAGAAGATGTAAAGATAATGCATAAACCTAATGACCATGTTTAAAAAAACAGACCAGGAAATTCTGCAGCCATGTTAACTACTTTGTGCGCACTTATAATGGTCAAGAAATGATGTATTTTTAAAGGAAGATAGTACCCGTTGAGCATCAGCAACAAATGGCGCCAGAGAGGGTCTATACGACAAGGTCGTTTATAAAAATGCGGGCAAAGACCGATAAAGCATGCATGCAGATTTCTGGTCATAAGTAGCGCGGCGTTCATTCGAGCTTATTCACCTCAAGATAATTGTCATTGTGAGGTCTTTACAAGGTCACACATTGTCATGTATTATGTTAAAAATGTTATATCCGTGGCATGAATTATGGTTGCCATTCTGTCGACATGTAATCCCTCTTTCAATAACTGATGATGATACTTTATTCCCCTCGCCAACACAAGAATACAACATAATGACGTTAATGATGGCAAAATCATGAGTGATTTCTTCATCTGGAGAGACAAGATCGCGACATTTTAATTTTGATATATATTTATACATCCCATAGTTTAAAACAAAGACGTAGGCTATAGACATTATATCGGAGTAGCCGTTTATTAAAGAATTTCAAAAGGAGTGCAACAAACGCAACGCGCCTATTAAAACGGATCTAAATCACTTAGCTTAAGTGTTTAATTATTGATCTAATTTCAATACACAAAATATATTTTTTTAACGAAATGCAGTTCCGATCTCTTCATTTAGACAGACGTGACATTGTCGTGACTGTTTTTACGCAGGGATGATTTGGATATCATGTTAAATATAGGCCTACTTTAATGAAATATTCACAATTTAGGGTTGCATTGAGACTGCATAGATTTTCATAGACGCGTAAATAAATGTATTTCAATAAAGCATGAGATGATTTTACACACACTAAATCGTGCCCCTGGGAGAGATATTGTGGGTAGCACGCCCATCTACAGAGGCTACTCCACGGCCTACATAAGCAAATTACAACTAATTTGCGGAGTTTTAATTCAGTAAAGGCAACATTAGATATCTCACCGTAACTACGGATATGGCTTTCACTCTATTTCCCCAGCTTGAATATTGTCCATAGGATGACAGTGCGTTGATGATGCTGCCGCTCTAACGAGGATCTAGGCTCCAGTAACCCAACTGACTGAAGTGGACGCGTGATGCGAGAACCAAGAGGTAGCCTACCAAACGTAGCATTGTAGATCCCCTCCCCCATATAACCCCTTCAGTACTCGGCAAAAAATAGGCCTTAGGTGGTTCGTAAGTGAACTATACGTGGTAATAACCATTTTTCAAACAGCTTGCATTAAAATCTATTATCTCGAAATATATGATGTCAGGTGACGTTCCTGACACATTATCACACAAGACTACTATTCCAATTACGGGTTGGTCTACACGTGAAAAGAAGCAAACATATGTGAGGTGCCAGTTGATATATTCATGCTGGTGTTTTTATGTTCTAATCGGGATAAAGCTTCTTCATTAGAACAACATTACTTAGCAAAACGCATAGAATAGGAATTGCCTCTCTTACTGAGCAACGAGATACAATAGAACTATCAAACAAGGGGGGGAAAATGATATAGTCTGCTCTGATACCTTGTTCAAATATTGAAATAGAACAGCTTGGATTGTTAGTCGGTGTTTTTTTAAAACCTTTGGTTCGTGACTCGTATAGTATACACTTATCAACAAGCATATAGTATACCCTTATCAACAAGCATTGATAAGCTGTCTCGAAAACAATATTTTCCGGGTAGCAAAATGCCACCCCCATATTTCTCTGTCACACACACACACACACACACACAAACACACCTGCCACTGTTTCTATGCCAACCCCTGGTCCATCCCACATAGCGACATCACAAAACCAGATGCTTTGGAAACATTAAGGGTACTTGACAACCCACCATGACTTGCCTAACCAGCTCGGTCATGTAGAAAAGTTGTTAAATTCCTAACTCTTATTGTGGGGTGGGGGGTAATATGCCAATATACGATTTTTTTTGCCTTTATGCAAAGCGTGAATGTTCATGACTATGTCCTGAATAACAATGTACAACACATGGTACGTGTGCGCACTAGCACATCTGAAATGTCATTTTTGGAGATTCAGCTTCCCTAGGAAAATTGCTTTAATAACACAATTCATTTTTAATACATTTTTGTCATGTAAATGCAACAAATATTCCTATCCAGAGGGGCTCACGTGACCAATAATGCTAAAGAGAATTGCCTGAGGGCAGAACAGACGTTTCAAAAGTTGGATAGGGGATTTGAACTACCACCCTTGCGGCTTTTTGCTAAATTCCGTTGCTGTTGTACCACCCAGCCAAACACTGTTAAACTGTTTCGTAGTGACTACATTTATCAACATATAGGTATGCATTTACTCTCAAAATACTCTTGAAAAAGTATAATTGAAGATCTGGCTGTTAAGAAATTATATTTTGTTCTTTCTCCCCCAGTCAGATTTGCAGCATTAATGCCTGCACTGTGAAAAATACATCTTAAGAGCTGATGCCATTTCTGAATGCTCAAATTGTTGCTTCACCCATGTCTGTTCTGGCTTTGGCCCAACTCCTCAGTTTCCAGGACCAATCAAAACAGTCTGCATTTGTTTGCATTCTAGAAATGGTAAAGGAGGTAATAGAAAATAGACAACAAAAGACAGTGATATCTGTTAGGTTGGCGTGGGTTTTGCCGCTTTGAGCAAGCCCCTTAGCCAGGCAAACAGCAAAGCTTATATTCCGTGTATCCTTGGCTTGTACTGAAACAATGTCACCCAAATCATCACCATCGGTCTTCAAATGTGACATCTACGCTTTCCCGTGAAAACTGACTGATAAAATAGTATCAGTGTATTCAATAGGTTCATCACAGGTGTCCACACTTTGAGGTTTTGGGTTGCAGAGGAGCTTTGCCAACATGGATTTCACTCATGAACTATATAATAATTAGGCTATGTCAAGGAGGTTGTCAAAAAGTGGATTATTGTGGTTTCGTGAGCATTTAGACAATTCACGAAAATAGTTATTAGACCCAAACAAATTCTGCTTTAAGGTTTAAAACTTTTAACTGAATAACTTCACCAAATGTTTTGTATTAAAACCTTTATTCCCAACAGTATCAGGGTCTGTACAGTGAGCATGAAAATAACATAGAAAACAGGGAACTAAACCATGTTTCAAAATTGTACTCCGGAATACACATAAAAAAGCTAATTGAAAGCATATCATGCGCCATGCTGTGGTCCTCCATAGTCTAGGGGGGCATTGGTCCTCTCATGGGCCCTCGAGGTGGGCCCCCAGGGGGTCTGGGTGGCATCGGAGGCCCCCGCTGGAAGCCAAATGGGGGTGGTCGAGGTGGACCCCCACCGTAGCCGGGCGGGGGCATAGGGGGAGGTGGTCCTCTCATGCCTGGATGCATGGGGTGACCTATGTGGAAGCAAACAGAGAGAGATGATTCACAACACATTGCAAGATCATCAGGAAACAAAGCTCCTTAAACATCCAAACACTGAGTCCCTTCAGAGAAAATAAGTAATGCACAGTGTTTCCTTATAGTAACCTCAACAGATGTATTAACTGCAGACTAATACTAAAGAAACAGAATCGTGATGAAATTAAAAACATTACATTTTGGCAAACCTCTACGGTCCTAACAGGTTGATGAGCTCCACAATTGAACTGAATGGACTCCTAGCCTTGTGAGAGCCTGGCACTTACCCATGGGATGCCCGTAGGGGCCTCTTGGTGGCATGCCCATGTGTGGATGAGATGGCATGCCAGGGGGTGGGGGCGCACGGTGCTGGTTGGAGCCGGGGGGCCCGGGTGGCGGAGGCACCATGCCTGGAGGATGGCCGTGAGGGTGCATGGGCATCTGGGGCATTCCTGTTCGACGGACGATAGAATTAATGACTGTAGCTCAGTAGTTTGGTTGGCAGAGCACGGCTCTCGCCGCGGCCGGACAGCGGGTTCAATCCCAGGGACCGGCGCTGTTATTTTTAACGACGTCCAGTTATGTGGCGAGCGACTTACCCGGGTGCATGCCTTGGTGAAAGGGTGGGGGGCCGGGTGGGGGGCCAGAGCCCCCTCCTTGGGATCCTGGTGTCCCCGGGGCTGGGGGCATGGGCATGCCGGGCGGCATACCCGGAGGCATGGATCCTGGGGGCGGCACGGGGGGGAAGGCTCCGGGCGGGGGCATGCCTGTTCATGAAAACCAAACAGAGAAAGGAAAAAGGAAACTGGGTCATTGAGACGTTATCCGGGAAGTTTGTTAGGAATGTCATTTTCTGTCACTCTCTTACATACCGAGCACAACCTACGGGGCTAAAGTATATAAGGCAGGATACCGACCCAACCACAACTGTGAAATAAATGGAGTGTATAACAAGCGGAAATAAAACGACTGACCCGCAAGAGCACCCACTCTGGTCTACACAGAAACACACAGACTTACCGGGCATTGGCATCCCGGCACCGAGCGTGGTGAGGACCGGCGTAGGGGCGGAGGGCGGTGGCGGCGCGTCGGCAAACAGCTGATGTGGCCGGTCGGCCTGGGAAAGCGGGTTCTGAGCTGCCAGGAGGCGTTCGGCAGCCGAGCCGTGTCGCTCCCCCTTGGAGTCCTTCTTGAAGGCGTAGGACACCGTAATGGGCCGGTTACACAGGTACTGGCCGTTCATGGCCTCGATGGCCGCGTCCGAGGCGTCGAAACTGGCAAAGTTGATGAAGGCATAGCCCTTGGAGTTGCCGGTGTCCGGGTCGCGCATGATCTTGGGCGTCTGGAGGATGACCCCGAAGGCACTAAACGTGTCATAGAGGAGCTTCTCGTCGATCTCCGGGTCCAGGTTACCGATGAAAATGTTGGCGCCCACATCCAGGTTCTTGTTGTGCGCTGAGGCCTTGTTGACACGGATAGGCTTGCCGTATAGTTTAATCATATTCATTATTTTGATAGCGTAGTCTGCATCCTCTTCACTGAGGAACTCAACAAAGCCATAGCCTTAAAGAAGGAAAAGGCAGACAAGGGAATGATTACATTTAAGTATGCCAATTAATATCTTAATCGTTGTATTTTTGATCATCATTGAGTGTCATGTTGGCTTTTACATTAAAGGCCTAATCAATCCAATATCCTTCATTATCTTCACCACCAGGAGCAATTACTGTCACAGTAATAATAATGAATTGGATTTACAGTGCCTTCAGAAAGTATCCAGACACTATTCTCTTTCTCCACATTTTGTGTTAAAGACTTAATTTGTAAATGATAAAATATTTTGACAACTAAACACTATAAGACAAAAAATGAAAATAAGAATATCTTACATAAATAGCCTAAGTATTCAGACCCTTTATTCCAGGGGTGTCAAACTGGTTCCATATAGTGCCAAGTGACTGCAGATTTTCGCTCTCACCTTGATTGGTAAATAAGGTCTCTATTTAGCTGGGCACCAATTGAAAGTAAAAACCAGTAAACACACAGCCATCTGTGGAACTGGTTTGACACTCCTATATTCAGTACTTTGTAGAAGCCTCTTCTGCAGCGGTCGCAGCTTCAAGGTCTTCTTCGGAATGCTTGACCCAGCTTTTCACAGCTGGATTTGGGCAGTTGCTCCCATAACTCCTCTTAGATTTTCTCACACGTTTCAATACTAGGATTTGGCCGAGCCAGTTAAGGACATTCACAGACTTGTTTAGGCTGTGTGCTTCAGGTAATTGCCTGGCTCAATAATGAATCCCAGATTTCCTAACCAGTCTCCTAGTCCCTGCTGCTAAGAAGCATCCCCAAACAATGATGCTCCCATCATGTTGCCTTGTTTTCACCAGATATAGTGCTTGACATATAGGCCAAATAGTTGGCTTTTGATCTCATTAGACCTCCGCAGAGAAAGTCTGAAGCTCTGTCCGGTGGCCTATCGGGATCTATTTATACCTCAACATAATTCTTAAAAGGCCCACAGAGGGCTTGGGCATTATGGCTTGTTTTTCTCTGACATAGATTGACATGGGTAGGAGACATAATATAGACATGAGTGAACCTAAATAATATCCAATCAACTGAATCCAGTCACATCCTAGACATAAGGATGTTCAAAAGACACAGGATGCAACGGAGCTCAATTTGGAGTGTCTTTCTTTTTCAATAAATTGGCACATATGTCTTACATCTTTTCATCTTGCTCAAATGGGGTATTGTATATAGGTTGATGGCAAAAACAAAAAATCTATCAATTATAAAGACAGTCTGTAACACAAAATAATGTGAAGTACCACGCATTTCCAACCATTAGCAGAGAGAATCGTCGTAGGTTATTCTTACACAAGTGTGTGAATTTTGTCCCCAATGTGTACATGTCACTGACCTTGGTGTTGCCCTGTGACTCGGTCTTTGGGCATGTGTGTGTTGACCACTGGCCCTGCCTGTAGGAAGAGCTCCCACAGCAGTGGCTCGGACACCTTTTCATCCAGTCCACCCACATACACCGTTGCATCTATAGGGAGAGACAACAAACCCATGTTACGCCATTGGTACATAGGATAACACCAACATAAGGCAAGTCAGATGCTCTAACCTACAGGCCATAGGGCGGCCCTGATTGTAGAAAATAGTTTGCTATTTTTTAGACACTACATTATTTATATTGCCATGTAGTGCACAAGAAAACTGTCAAGATTCAGTCCACCTGGTCGTTAAGCTGCAACCCAGGATGTTTGGAGTAAACCGACTCATTTAATTGGACCGGAAGAACACTTTTGTGCAGTGATTGTTTTTAATCACAGCCTGCAAATACCACCTCGTCATTGCAATCCTACAAGAAAGGCACTCTTACCATTCAGTGGGGGGACTGAACGAGCAGCAAGCCATTGCTTGCCAAGCAGTAGAATTATTTTCTCTGATTATTTTCTCCATTTGGCTAATGATGCAAATGTGCATTAAGCCTTGGTCCGTTGCATGTATAATATAATAATTCCTACCTCCAGTGTCAGGAATCAACAGTAAAAAAAATTCTAACTGGCCAGATTGGACCAGGTGGCCAAAAAAAACAAACGTCCCAAACAGAACTGCTACTGGCGTTCCAGTGAATACAAAAATATCCTTAGAAGGAAGCTTAATTGGAATAAATTATATAAAATGAATGCACAAAAACCAAACAAAATCTGTCTTGCGCATCCATAGATGCAAGAGCTTGACAAAAATGTAAAGAATCATGAGGCAATGTCTTCATTACTATTATGATCATTCATTCTTGTTATTAAATTAGCATGTCCACCGGGAGCGGACGAGCAGGCTTACGTACTCGGTTGACAATCATGCCCGCGGGCAAGAAAACCCTAACAGCCGCTACAGATGCGGCCGAGATGCTAGCAGAGATTATTTCCTGGACTTGGCCATTGGCCAGATTTGTCTAGTCCATAAGAAATAACCCAATAACCCATCATTACTGCCACCAAGTGAATCAGGCAGAAGTACAGATTTTTTTTGTAGATTCTTGTCAAGAATCATTCATGTCAAAACATTGACAATTTGACTATTTGTTCTCACCCCTAATTTTCAGACAATGCTTAATAAATGTTTTACAAACCGGAGTTACATTATCACACTGGTAGTAGACAATGTATTGTATTACTTGAGTCACAGCTGACTGTGTTGTGTTCAAATAAGTTGATTTTACTGGAGTGGTGTGGCCTGCCTCTGGTTAGTCTCAGCAGGAGAGAGCAGCTTCTGACTGTCCATCAACTTTTTGTCCCTATCTTGGGAGTGACTAAAATAAGAGGAAACCGACAATATTCTCTGTGGCTAGCACAATATAATGTCATTACCGCCCATAACCAGAGAAACACGTGTTTTACTTTCCCGGGGCCAGAAGGTCATTGTCAAATATGATGTATAATTCAAACTATTTGATTTATGTTTGATATAATAAGCCAGTGTAGTCACTAGTCCCAGTATGTTATTTCCTTGAAACTGTCGCCAAAAATCTAACTAGGCAGCACCAAATCAGCCATTGTTGATTTAATCTGGTTGCATAGGGTTTGGGTGGCTGAGTGAATAATTTTTGACAGCATTGACCAAACACATCTAGCCATGCCCACCCAAGAAAGCCACAGACATGTTGATAGGTCTTCTTAGGAGGTGATATCACGCTAGTTTGGCTGGCTGCAAGTCATCAAGAATCATGATGACAAGCTAATGTCCTAGAAAATAATTTCCAAACCCAACATTATGAATGAAATGTACATGAAACATTTCTCAATGCTCATCAGCCATAAAACATAGAAGAGACTATCCATATAAATAAAACCACCTTCAAAGCAAGATAAAAACCTTGAGATTGGTGGATGAACTGAGGCTGGTATCTATTTTGAGGTAAGCACCACTCTTAGTGGTGTGATATACAGCTCGGGAATAATTAAGAGACCACTGCACCTTCTTTATTCCATTCCAAAAAAGTCAAAAAGGAAAGCTTTGAGGAACAGAAGCGTTCAATTTGCCGTGGTCTATTAATTTTAACCTTTCTGTCCCTCACTCAAAACATTTTTTTCTTGAGCTGTATTTGCTGGCTGACTTGGAGGTACTAGTGTTGCAATACCAAATTATGTGGGCAAACTGTACTCGTAGAACAGTTTATTTGCTAGACTTACAATTATGCAATATTTTGCATCTTTACCCTGAAATCTACTGTATTCTTTATACTTAATTCTAAACCGTCGTGTTTGTGTAATAGGCATTACGTTCATAGAAAGTGGCCTTTAAACTGATCATAACCTAAATCTTGGAGGACACATTTCTGGTGATGTTTGTTGTCTCCAAAGCCAAAAATACTGTGGTGTACCTTAGTTGTATATCAGGTTTGCTGTTAGTAGCAAATCAACTCTACTACTAATCGATACGCCTTTAAGAGTCGATAAACCAATGTATTTAACCAGTAAACACATCTTTAAACAGCTAACTAACGTTGCCCTCTTTTAAACCAGTATTATCTAAGCGAATGCTGCTCATTTAATTTAGATTTGTGGTTCCGCGTTGTTTTGAAGTTAACCAACGTTAGCTGGTTATTGTACACATCCATAGCCCTGCAGTTTCATCTGCGTGACGACTAGTACGCCAGAAGATGAAAATGAATGGCAACCGACGCGTAGCTACAGCAGCTAGCGACTGCTAGTAAACGAGATTGACGCGAACTAGCTTAGTAGCTAGCTAACGACGAGCAAGCTAGCTATGTTAAGAAAGAGTCAATGGGATATGGCTAGCCACCTACTTACTGTAGATAGTTAGTTATATTATGTTTTGAAAATATGCTTTGACGTGATGGAAATATATTTACGGTTACACTGCATTGCATATATTGTAAGATATGATAGTTACCTTGGTTTCTCTCTGAAATCGGTCCCGCCGCCATGTTAAATCCGGCGTGAGGGCAGCGTTATGCGGAAGTTGTTCATCTGATCAATGGCCAAGTAGCACATCCGGCAAAAACAAAGAATAGGGTTAGATACAGTCGCCCTCTTGTAGTTGGATGTCTGTATAGCCTAAGTGAAAAGTTAAAATCTGTTATTCTTGTGTTCCCATTCTATGTATATCTCGAATTAATTGAGGAGTTTGGACAAGCACAACTTGATGATCAAAATAATTTACAATTATTTTAACACCCTTTCAAAGTCATCTCAACCAGATAATACATAATTAATCATTTCAATTAATCATTTCCTGTTTATTACGTTGTCTTAACCTTGTACTGTTAATCTAATAGCACATTCCGACTGATTCCACCAGGAATCTAACGTAGGTCTTTAGAATAATCTTGGTTTTAAAATAATATCGGATATATGCCACATTATCTGGCTAAAAAGTGTAATATATAGTTAAAAAGTCATTGGCCTTTTATCTCTTTCATAAAATAGATGGTGTCGTATTATATCTGACGCTCCTGGATTCAGGCTATGAACTTATGTTTTATTGTAATTTAATGTGACTGTAGCATGTGACTATAGCTTAATAGAAACACCTGCAAAGGTTAAACAGGATCTTCCAGTTAACATATCATACCAGTGTGAAGTAGTGGCCACATACCTGTCTGTTCCAGTTCAAAACAAGTTTGTTCTCTTAACTGCCTCTTTAAATAGGATTTACAAGTCAATGTTGCAGGAATCTTTTGACGACTTAAGTTACATATACATAGGATATAGGTTAATGTGGCCTGATGAAGTCATGTTGCGCAGTAAATTGGGTTAGTTGAAAACAATTGGCAGCAAGCAGAACAAATAGTCGAAATTAGCTCTAAAAAATCAGAGAATTTTTTATTTCTCTGTCTCTGAAATTAATGTTGTTTACGCTCTGGCCATCAATTTGCGTCTACTTTGTATGGCAAGAGTTATCATGACCAGATATGGAATTTATGCATCGACTGCTTTCTGCCATGGGATTTGACTGTTTCCGACGTGCAAAATCTACTTCTCAGAGGTGAGTGGTTTCCTCTTTGCGTAAGTTATATCTTTGTTCAGAAAAAGAGAGTACTATGAAGGACAAGGAATACCCTACCCTCTATGTTTTTGGACCGTGAAGCCTCAAACTCCGGTCCATTTCCACTAATCAATGTTGGCTTGTAGGTTACGCCATTGAATCGTGCAGAGACAACACGTACGGTGGATAAAGTCTACACACCCTTATTTAAAATGAAGCAGGGAAAAATCACGTCAGACCTCATTCATTTGTTTTCACCTTTATATTGTCCAAAATATTGTCGAATACAAGAGCTCGTTAAATGTCTGGATTTTTGCCTTTACATCAACAAAAGCTTCATTTTCTACTTGTGGGTGTATATTTGTCTGGTGATGTCCACGGATAATGTACAAAGTTGGTATGTTGAAATACTATTTGATATATCTAAATTAATATAACATGGATCAAAGGGGATTAACTCAGGGAAAATAATATTTGAAATGACTGAAATCAAGGTAGACATGAAATAGTATTTAAATAACAGATTTTCCTTTTAGCTGTCTATTTGAAAATATTTAGATACACACTCAAATATAATAGTAATATAACACTTAAATACAGTTAGGTCAAGCTATTATTAACTGGACACTGTTATTTATGTTATTTTTGCTGTTTACCAAAATATATTTAATTGCCAAAAACATCTAAAAAAAGCCAACCCAGTTCTGGAACAGCATTGTTTGGACAGATGAAAGTAAGATCCACCTGTACCAGAATGATGGGAAGAAACAAGTATGGAGATGGCTTGGAAGGGCTCATGATCCGAAGCATACCGCATCCCCTGGTGGAGGCAGTGTGATGGCATGGGCATGCATGGCTTCCAATGGCACTGGATCACTAGTGTTTATTGTTGATGTGACAGAAGACAGAAGCAGCCAGATGAATTCTGAAGTATAAGGATGTATTGTCTGCTCAGATTCAGCCAAATTCAGCAAATTTGATTGGGTGGCACTTCACATTTCAGATGGACAATGACCAAAACATACTGCGAAAGCAACTCAGGAGTTTTTTAATGCAAATAAGTGGAACGTTCTGCATTTGCTGACTCAACCTCCTGATCTCAACCTGATCAAGCATGTATTTAACTTTTGAAGAGAAAATTAAAAGCAGAAAGACCCACAAACAAACAACAACTGCAGAAAGCTGCAGAGGAAACCTAATGATTGGTGATGTCCATGCGTTCCAGACATCAACCTGTCATCACCAAAGCAAAGGATTCTTGAAAAAGTCTTTAAATTAACTTTTTATTTATGATTGTGTGAATTTGTTTTAGAGCCTCAAATTTTATTTGAGCCTCTGAAATAAGGGGACTGTATGTGAAAATTGTTGCAATTCCTATACGTTTTATATATTTTCGTTCAACCCCTTGAATTAAAGCTGAAATTCTGCACTTAACTTGCATCTCAGTTGTTTCATTTCCTATCTATTTTGGTGGCGTACAGAGCCAGAATTATGAAAATTGTGTCAGTGTCCAAATATTTCTGGATCTAACTGTATATATGTATTTGAACCTTGATCTGGTATGAATGTACCCTCAAATAAAAAGTGACATTTTGTAACTTAACATTGCCTCACATGAAAAATGGTATTTCAAATCCAAAAGCCTAAAATGTCCCCCAATATATTATAAGACTGAAATTAATCATTGCTATTTTTTTCAGCTCTTTATTGCTTTTAACCCACAATTACCATTTCTTTCCATCTTCCTTCCCATAAAAAAGCTCACCAGCGGCGATGGCACATGTTGCCAAAAAGGATAGCACTCCTCAGACCTGTAGCCTTTCCCAGTGCCCCAATCCACCACACTGCCAGAGCTGCATCTCCTACGAGGCCCGGCTGCAGCGCCTCCATTGTGGACACGTCTACTGTGACCACTGCAGGGGCCGCATTGTCAACTGTGCTTTCAAGGACATTGAGGGTCTCTCAGACTATCCCTGTCCTATGTGCAACACAATCCGTCAGCTGGGAGGAACAGTGCCAGAACCACAGCTCTGCAGCCACCCAACAGAGCCCACCTCAAACACAGTGAATATCTCTGTTCTGGTGCATGAAATCAGGGAAGTGGAAGCAGAGGGTTCTAAGACTTAATAAAAGAACTAAGACAACAAAAATGAAACTAAATCACAAGGCAGAACAAAACAATGTTACACATGGGTGAAACCAAACACCGACAAGTCGCACTAGGAAAAGTGAAACCTAAATAGGGACAGTGATTATGGAAACAGGTGAGGGTAAAAACAAACAAAACAGGTGTCTGTGATCCAAATGAGAGCTGGATCTCACTGGAATGGCAAGCCTGCCGTGTTTGATTCTCTTTACTGTAATGTTATACATTGTATATTCTAAAAAATAAAGAATTTTGTTTAGAGAACTGATTCATTTTTTAACAGTGTACCAAAACATTTGCACAGTACTGTATGTATATATATATATATATATATATATATATATATATATATATATATATATATATATATATATATATATATAT
>JACXGJ010004148.1:0-47814 GCA_016801105.1 Esox niger | reverse complement strand
TCCCCCAACACTCACATTCCTAAGGAACAAAGGACAGATAGCCTTAATGGTTTTGCCAGTTGAGCAGAAGGTCAGAGAACCTAATGATTGTCTGAAATAATACAGATGCATATCACAACCAAAGACCAGCGTTACATACCAGGCAATAGATAAGCAAACATGTCTCCAAAATACATTAGTTAAGAAATTGCCACAACAAAACTTTAACTCTTAGTGCTTATGTGCTAGCTTTGTCTGGTCTAACACGGCTCCAGGTCTTGTGACCTTTACTGACCTATTTGTGTAATTCTGCCAAACATTTTTTTTCAAAGAACAACACTGACATAGGATACCCTACCATCCTGTTAAAACACACATTGAAAGTGGATTGTTTCTGCGTTAGACATACATGTAGTCACAGACCCTGTTGGAAACACTGAAATTAAGTACATACAATGCAAAACATTTTAAAAAATAGGCAATCATAAGAGCAAAGTGAATGTAGAAGTGTATCCATGGTTGACAGTCACATGCTGATAAGGTCAGTAGCTTCCTAACAATGTATACATTTCATAAATTAAGGGATTAGTTTAAATTATAGTTCATTTACGGAATGTTGCCTTTTTAGGGATGTTTCCTTAAATTACATGCGTAGCCATACAGTAAATGCAAGGGAATGTGTTGACATCACAGTATAAGAAATCAAATAAAAAATGGTCAGTGGACATTGCAGTTAATGCTTTCAGTTAATGTTTCAAATAATATTTTTCTACAAAACTACTAATTTCTGCTCTTGTGGAATAAATCACTGCCATCACATGGTCATGTATAGCAGTGACCTACATCCTATTTCAGTTACTGTACACCCCAAAAGATTTTGCACTGCTTGGAGCATCCCTGAAGTGTTAATTTCACTAGTAAGCTTATGGTTTCATGAGTGTTATCAAGTACCCTCTGTGGAGAGGCCAAGTACCCCCAGGGGTCCTAGTACCCTTGGTTGGGGACCACTGGTGTATTGGATATTACTAATTATGATATCAACACCATAATATCATTAATAGCAGTTCCCATAGGCAACGAGCAAGGTACACAGCACAGATCCCCTTGATTAAAAGAACTAAACTAAACAGGTGGAGGAAGAGGTAGTGGGTGGGTTCACACCCAGCGTGCTTGTACAACCCTGTTTCACAAAAATTGGTTACGCTGTGTAAAGAAAAGAAAAGCAATGCAAAGATGCGCAGATCGATTGAAAATAGTACAAAGTCACCATATCAAATGTTGAAACTGAAAAATGAATGTCTACTTTGAATGTAATGCCAACAACTTGTTTCAAATAAGCTGGGATAGGCAACAAAAGACTGAAGAAGTTGTGTAGTACAAAAAAAGAACCTGGTTGAACATCTCACAACTAATTAAGTTAATTGGCAATAGGTCAGTAAGATGATTGGGTGTAAAAAGAGCATACCAGAGAGGATGATTCTTTCAGAATGAAAGATGGAAAGGGTTCAGCACTCTGTGAAAGATTGTGCTGGTAAATAGTGCACACTATTAGCATTTTCTCAAACTGCTTCATGAGCAAAGCATGTGTGGTTCCCTCCAGGAAGCATGGAGGTGGGATGGTGGGTGCTTGTGACAATGTCTGTGATGTAATTTATTTTGAATTCAAGGCACACTCAACCAGCATCGCTACCTCAGCATTCTGCCGCAATTTGCCATCTGGTTTGTGTTTAGTGGGACTATCATTTGTTGACAATGACCCAAAACACACCTCCAGGCTGTTTAAGGAGAGTGGTGGTGCTGCATCTGATTGCCTGGCCTCCACAATCACCCAGCCTCAACACAATTAAGATGGTTCAGGATGAGTTGGCCTGCAGAGTGAAGTAAAAGCAGCCAACAAGTGCTCAGCATATGTGGGAACTCCTTCAAAACTGTTGGAAAATCAATACAAGTGACTACCACATAAAGTTGGTTGAGAGAATGCCAATAGTGTACAAAGCCAGGAGTGAATGCCAAGAGTGTGTCATGAAGGCAAAGGGTGGCTATCCTTTGAAGAATCTAAGATTTTTAATAGTTTATAATTGCGTTTTGATTTGTTTTTGGTGATAATATCATTTAATTTGTGTTATTTTGTTTTTTTATGTGTTCATTATTATTCTACAATGTGGAAATTAGTAGGTGTGCCCAAACCTTTGACTGGCAGTGTATCTACATATTTTTCCATGAAATCTGATGATGATCTTCTCTTCTCAGCTTCTGAGAACTGCAGATACACCTCATCCCAGTTAGGAAGCCTAGAAGGAAGAAAAGGAGAAATTGGAGGAAAACCCAAGAGGCACTTCTTGTTTTTGCACTTTCCAGAGGAACCTGGTTCTTTATTTCAGGCTCATCCCACCATCAATCCCACCGAAAAGGATTTAAAATGGCATGTGTGTTTTTGCATAGTCCGTTATGACTTAGCTAGGCCTATGTTTTTGTTTTCTGTGTGGAACAAGGTCTTTGTTGATTGATCTTTTTCAAGGTCTTTGTGGATTATTTTCTCAATTAAATTCCTGGGGACAGTAAATGCTACTCTGTGGGAATCCTTTTGCTTATTTCCTGGAATAGTTGTCAAGAATTTCCCCTAATTATGACCCCTGTGCCTTCCCTGCATTCTAAGAGACATCCGTGGGCAAATTGTATTTCAGTGTGAAAGTTCATATACACCAGAATTGTGAACCCATATAGTATTTTTATGTTTTCTTTCCCATTTTCCTCATCACAAATCTGTGAATGTGTTTTTGATGGGATTTGTAATTTGTTACTGAGAGAAAATATACATATGAGGGCATAACTGTATATCTGTCCAGACGTCATACTTATTTTTGTAATAAATTATTTTATTCGTCATTCAGTATGAAATTTTTTGACACTTTGAGAAACATCTGGAAATTCATTCTATAGCAAGTATTAGTTTGCCTTTATCATTTTTTTGCCAAGTATTTAATGCACAGTTGCATTCAGTTTTACTGAATTGCATTAATATTTTGATTACTAATCCAGTTGATTCCATACACGCACTTGGAGAAAGTATGATTTCCTGACCTCAAAAACATTTGTATGTCTTCTTCCAAATATTTTAGTTATGGCTGGGTTGAACTGTGAGTCTAATTGATTCTTTGTCCAGGACTACTGTGGACTGTGAAGGGGACATTTCCTCATTTCCTCATCAACGGTCCCTGCATTCAAGTAGTGCTCATTCTGCATTGCAACCATTGCTTCGGCCTGACCTTTGTCCACCACAGCAGGAAATTCCTAGGTTCGGGAATGTCTATCCCTGACATTAGCATTGTATTTGCATCTTTCCCTGTGTTCAGAACACTTCATTCCTTGTTCACTTTGAGGTTTTTGTCTAAGCTCGGATTTAGGATATTATGGGAATTTGAGGTCGGCCTTTCCTCTTCCTGCTGTCATTTTGGTCATCTTTTCCACTCTTAGATTGTCCACCATGTTTTTATGGGTTATGTTGATCTGAAAAATTTGATCTCTGAAATGACTATATCTGCTCATTGAACATTGAATGGTTTTCAGGCTTTGTTCGATGCAGCTCTTGCAGAAGGTGTGCTGGCAGTTCAGAGAAATGGGCTCATTGAAGATTTCTGTGCAGATCAGACAGCAGAGGTGGTTGAGCAGGGGATAGGAGGTTGTGGCCATACTGGAGCTAACCTACGCATGGACTTGCTCCTACTTATCTTGCTGAAATGATCCAGCCATACATACCTGCACGTAACCTTAAATCGCAAATGCAGGCCTTTTAATTGTACCTCAAATTTCTAAACGAACAGCCGGAGGCAGGGCCTTCTCTCATAGAGCTCCACTACTTTGGAATGATTTGCCAATTAAAATTAGAAATGCAAACCTTCAAGTGTCTACTAAAGACTCACCTCTTCAGCCTGGTGTATGATTAAGTTTAGTCTGGTGCAGGGGAGGCCTTTAGTCTGGTGACCAGAAAGGCCTGATACTGTCCACCCTTGCTGTCTGGCATGGTGGGCTCTCATCGCCACTGGGATGCCCTCCCTCCAATGCCATTCAGGGGTGGAGTCACTGGCTTGTTATTGTTATTGTCCCCCCCTGCCCCCCCCCCCCCCGTCTGTCCCTGTCCTTGACCATCTGCTGATGCCTCTGGTTTATATAGACTCTGGGCTCAGCCCACATGCATCAGTTATTACAATTTGGACTCCTAATATGACCTGGCACAGTTAGAAGAGGACTGGTCACCCATCTGAGCCTGGTTCCTCTCTAGGTTTCTTCCAAAATGTTGTCCTTTGGGAGTTTTTCCTAGCCACTGAAGTTGAACACAACTGTTTTTTGCACCTTGGGGTTTAAAGCTGGGTGTTTTGTAAAAGCACTTTGTGACAACTTATAAAAAGGGATTTATAAAATACATTTGATTTGATTTGGGGCTCATTGCAGACATCACCGAAATGAAAGATTAGATAGCGGCCACTCTGAGTTGACTGGACTGCATATCCACCCACAATGGTTAAGAAAGTGTGGGTGTCTAAGCATAGTTAACAATCTATGCTATGATATTGTTAAATTACAGCACAAGCAGATCTGAAACCAGGCTAAGAGTGTCAGTTTTGATAGCATGTTGGAAAAAAAGTCATTGTTGTATAGCTATTTTGCAATCATGGTTTAACCTTGGCTGAAGTCATTTCCAATTTTTTTAGGGTAATCAGTCTGACTGTTGAATCTCTATATACAGCTCAAGGAAATTAATGTATTATACAATTTGTGTTACGGTTCTGGCTCACAACAATATTTGCAAGAGCATTTAGTTGAACAAATTCATGAAAAAGACTATTGCATACAGCATTATGCTCAAAGGTTTTTAACTTGTTACCGAGGAGGCTAAATCAGTGTCAAACAGAGCATTTTTCAGTAGTCGTGAATAAAGGCACTTCACAAAAACCACCAACTTAAAACAAAGCAACACCTGTACCAAATAGCAGCACCTGTCAAATATAGAGTTGAAATATTATAAGGTTAATAGTCAATATTATACTTTATGTATAATAAATCTGGAGCTCTACTTCACCTCTAGTGGATTACTGTTAAGATTTTGGGTTAGTATGGTTTGCAGACATCTGGTAATGTATGACTTGCCAGTACACTAGGGGCCACTGTTTTTTGTATCAACAGACAAATTGGTGTAAATTAGTGGTTCCCAACTCCGATCCTCTAGTACCCAATTCAAGTTGAGCATTCTCAATTCAGTGAGGTTCTGATAATTACTTGACAGCTTGAATAGTACAAGTGTTATCTTTCATGTCTGTAGTCAATATCTTTGAAGTGTAAACATTTGCTTCAAACTCTGACAAGTGTATGGTGGTTTTGTTTAACCCCCATGCATTATAGGGTTAAAGCTAATCAAAAAGAGAAGTCTGGTGGTTGTGGCAACATAATGCACTGAAGATACTTCTCATCAACAGGAAATGTGCATCTTTTTAAAATTTAAGAAAGAATCGAGGGAGCAAAACACAGGGAAATGCTGCAAGAGAACATGCTTCAGTCTGGTAAAAAAACAAAGATTGGAAATATAATCAGCAATCATTTGCTCAATATTGTCTTAACCCAAAGCTGTGCTACCAAATACTACCTCCAAAATGTTAATATTTTTGTCAAATGCAATCGGTCTTTATTTTCTTGATGAAAAGTAAATTAAAAAACAAGCTTTGCCAGTTGGAACTAGTATTTTTATTTATTTATTTGAGAAATAAGTGACTATTTATTAATATATCGATATCATCACTAATGAAAACATAAATGTAAATATAATCTAAAACCTATATTGTCTCTTAAAAAGATTTTAACTCAATTGTTTACTTGGCAGTGCCTTGATTTAAATCAATACAACTAACAATATAACATTGTTCAAAGCAACAAAAACAACTGCACCTTCAAATAAAATAAAATCAATAAGTGATATAAATTAACATTAAATGTTCACTTATCTTTTCTTAAATAAATTATTCTAATGAATTTGCTTCCAGTAGAAGATGAGATGCTCCTTGAAAGACTTTCCAGACCCAACAGGTCCATAAAGCCAAGCAGGTTCTCCAGTTCTGTACCGACTGAATATGTCAAAGTTTGGTCAGGTAGTTTGGAGGCTCTGCCCTGTTGATTGGAACCAGTTGTGGATTGTGTGGCAAATAAGAAGATAGGATTCGGCAACTGTCAACGACTGATTGATTTCTTTGACAGCTGCATATGTGTGAGAACATGAAAATTATTTTACGATTTATGACTGGAAGGTAGCATTTTTTTTCCTGGGGGTCCATGTCTAGTTAGAGAGGGAAGGGTAGAGCAGGTGATTCTGTGGGCTGAGAGGGGTTAGGTCAAAAGGATTATGAAAACTGCTTTTTAATGGTTGTTAATTTATGTCCCCTGGCATGTTAACAGTTGTGTTTTTCCGGGGGGTTACATGTCCGGTTAGAGAAGGTCTGAGGGTGGGTGTTAATATTTGGACAGTTGTTTTTCCAGGGTCTTCTGTCTCTGGGTAGGTGAGTGTGTAGGATTTCTTGAGATGCAAGGGTGGTGGGTTGAGCCTTTGTTACTGTTGGTTAATTCTCTGAGTGTTAAAGAGTTACCAATAAATAAGAGCTAGACTTCTCCTGGTTTGCAGTTGAAAAAGCTTCTTACTCTATATTAGAATGAAGATGGCTTCTGTGGTTTGTGATACACCAGTGACAACCGTAACTTATGATTTAGGCTACAGAACAGAGGAGTGAAAAAAAAGATACATTCCAGAAATATATGATGCCCCAAAGAAGCGTTTTCTTAATGTGTATAGAACACAAATACCACAGTTTAAGCAGCTGATGGTTCAGCATGACATGGCGGTTTAAAAAAAGTTATCTGCTTCTAAAGTGAAGTTAGAAGCAGCTTCTAAAGTGAAGTTGTACATTTTAACCATGGGATCTAAATATGCAAACGACACCTGGTGCGTGAACCTCATACATTGAATGTCACAAATGCATAAATCTCAAGGTGTTGTGAGAGTATCCTGTGACAGATGTAGTGATCAGTGGTAGTTCCTGAGTTTGCAAATAAATAATGGGGGTTTGAGCAGGTTTTCCAGGGCTTCATTCTCTGGGAAAAGAGGGTGAGCAACTGGGGATGCTGGGTTTCTTGAGATTTTAGTTTATGGAGATGAGCAGAGAAAGGGGTGTTGAGCAGAAGCTGTTTTTCACAGAGTCACAAATAAATAAGAGGCAGGCCTCCTCCTGGTTGAGAGTTTAATTCAGGTTTTTTTCTGTATAAGAATCAATAATGGCTTTGGTGCTTAGTGATATTATCCTGCATCGAAACTGAGGCTTTACAGTTTAGTTCATAGGGTCAAGCTTCCTCTCACATTAGGAAGAGACCTACGGGCAGATTTTAGGTTTTATTTCTTTATGACCTTCTCATCGATGCCCAAGGGAAATATGTATTAAAATATGATTTTAAAAGGTGTGGGTGTGATGATTTTTAGAATGTTTTTCTCACAGGAAAGCGTTCTGGATTTCTTAGGAACAGATAGGGGGATGATCAAGCGGGTTAGGGATCTCAGGATATGGGGATGATGGGCTGGTCAAGGTGGATCTGTTTTTAGGAACTCAGGGAAGGAAGGAAGGGATGGGCTGGTCACAGGGTCTGTGTTGAGCATTGATGGCGTGAGTCATAAATAAGAGTTAGTTTTCCACTTGGTCAAACCTGAGTTGATTTTTAGAATTTTAATTTCTCTTGGATTTTAATTTAGATCTTTGTTTTCAATAAAGTGATCCCCTAAGAAATAATAATTGTTTGGGTGCTGAGCGATACATGCGTGTTAATGATGGAAGTAGCCTAAGGTTGCCTATGATATAAAACATTTCTTATTATATATATATATTTGAAAAGGTAAGTGTCTGTGTGTTGACTAGGACGTCTAGAGATGCCCGCTTTCCTCAGGATGGGTGAACCTAAGTGTCCAGCCTTGAATTACTTACTGAGCTGTCCCATGATAAAGCAAGAGCCCTTTTTACAGACTGTGAAATAAGCACTAATTCTTGTTTCACAGGAGGCATAGTTCCTCCTAGGGGAGAGTCTTTCAAAGTCATATGTAATAAGCCCATCTACCCATTGAAACAACTAGGGATGTTGTTTTGTGTCACAGCTGGTCATGTGCTTAAAACACACAGTGTGCAATGTGTGAAAAGATGCATAGGCCCAAACTGTTACTTCAGACAGACATGGGGTGGCATAGTTTGTTGTATGGGCAAAACACCTGGCATGCAATGCGTTAAAATATTTCAAAAGCCATCCCCAATGAAACAACTAGGGATGTCATTTTCGATCATGGTTGCCTGTACGAATAGCACATCACAAGATGCAAAGCGATAATTTAAAAATAAATAAAAACATCCACTTGAAAAGAATAGGGGTATAAACAACGTTGTGGTTGGTTGTTATGCATGTGTGACTTCTGAGCATAAAAGCATGTTAAGTTTTTTTAATTCAACAAACATATTTATAATTCTTGGAAAAAGATGCTGCAGACATCAGCGTTTCAAGCATTTATAAGAGTTTCAAGCATGTTGAGGCGTAATTACAACCCTAAACATAAAGCAAAGCAAAGTCCATCACAAGCAAGGGACCGATACTAGCCTCATCGTTATCACATTGGCTGAGCATCCAGCATCCTTTGTAGTTATGGTTGTCAGCAAAAAAATTCCAGAAAGAGAAACAAGGCAGGCCTGTCAAGAGAAATGTCATAATTTATTTTATTTTTTAACAGGCTAGACGTATACATTTATACACACAGACAAAATATGTATTGAAAAAACATTTAAAAACATACAAAACAATGATATAAAATTCAACAGAAACAATCACAGACAACATCATATTGATCCTCCATAAAAAATAATTGGACACCAGAGTGGATCTGCAATTTGTTCCCTAAATTTAGAGCCAAGGAACTGAAAGATATCCTACCCAACTCTGTGGGGATCGCTGGAAGCTCTAATGTAATCTAGGTCTGTGAGCTGATTTTGAAATTTGATAGTCTAGTAGAAATTAAAGAGTCATGGAACATTGACAGAATATATGTTTGAGCGCCTGATGGATCAGGTGCTGTTGGACGTCCACAATCGGCAGTGCCTGGTCTACTTGGACGACATCCTAGCGCAAGGCACGTCCTTTTATGGGGCCCTGGAGGCACTGAGGACAGTGCTGGAGAGGATGGTGAGGGCAGGGCTGGACCTATATCCAGGAACGTGTCACTTCATGCGGCGCAAGGTAACAATAAAACTATTACAGTAATAAGCTTTACCAATATCCACTAATGTACTGGAATACTGGAATAGTCAAAAACTGTATTTGATGTTGAAACATGAACACATTTTCTTTCATGACAAAACAATGTACTTTCTTCTTTTGTTCATGAATGAACGAAAGGAAAACATGAGAGGCACTTTCTTTAACCACTATGCTACGGCATTACACATTACAGCAGTCGCTAGACTCCATTCAGGATTGTGTTAAACTGACTAACGGTTGTTATTAAGTTCACCCCCACCATAGTGTCTGTGAACAATATTGCTTTTGCCACGGGCCGTTTTAACAGCTTATAAGCCAGTAATTGGCTTACTAGTGTCTACTAACTTCCTTTGAATAGTCATAAGAACTGAGCAATTGCTAGCGAGACTGAAGATGAACTTTTCAAGTAGTACCTCAAAGGTAATTTCAATTAATAAAATAGCCCTGCCCAAAGGAGCCTGTTTTGAACAACCCTCACCGTGCACTTCACCCTAGCTGCTGTTTGCCAATCTTTTTTTAGGTCACTTGATGTCATCCTACGGTTGTTGAGGGACATTAGGTCTCACTACAGCCCACTAGATATGCAATACGTGCTATTGATATACAATCTAAGTTGGCAATGACAATTGGACATGTAAATAAAGAACATTTGTTATGATGTCATTTTAGCTGTTGCTACGACTCATAGAACAATGAAGTAGTCCAATGGAAAGATAAGTGCTGAGGAATGAGCTGGAAGAGAGGGAGTCTGTTTGACTGAGCTTCCCTGGGCGGAGCTTCCTTGCCGCGAGCTACAGAGGAACACATTTGATTGGGGAGTGAGTGTTCTATATGGCCAGAGCTTCCCTGGAGAGAGCTTCCCTGACATGGACTGCCAATAAACCTTATTGGACCTCTTCAGCACCTACATCGAAGCAAAATGCCTGTGTGTGCTCCTAAAGCCAGTCTGATTTGAATTATGCTTTCCATACTGCCACCACACTATTCTAAGGAGTTTAAGCTTTTCTTATAAAGACTACTGTTGATAAAAAGTGGAGGGGGGGGGAAATAAAATTTACAAAAATGTCCCACTTATGTATAATGAAACCTACGCCTCTGGACTATTGCATAGAAGAAATATCCTGAATGTGTGTTTCAGGCCTATAAAGAGTGGTTACTGAAATGCAGAAACACAAATGCTGGAACACCTTGAATAACTTGCAACCTTCTTGAGTATATTAGACAATTAGAACATATGAAGCAATATTAAAAGAATCATGCACTATTCTAATTTATTTATTATCTCAGAAATGGAAAGAAAAACAATATGACCCCGACGTGATTTGAACACGCAACCTTCTGATCTGGAGTCAGACGCGCTACCGTTGCGCCACGAGGTCTACAATGAAATGAGAAGTCTTAGACAATTTATCTAGAATTCTTCAATGACTGCCTTTAATTCTGTGAACTCATTCAGTAATTTTTTAGACAATTCCGGAAGCAAAATTGCTGGATGAAGTTTTCAGCATTTTTTCGTATAACGTAGTTGCTAGATCTAAAAGCTACAGTACAATAACTCCGCTTATCTTTGCATGCAGGCACCTGATCCCGCAAGTTAACATTGAAACGATACAGGTCGTCATACTGGTAACACAGATTCCGTAGCAACAATAAAACTTCCGTTTTCCGGATTTTGTCAAAATAAAGGTCAGTGATAAAACGCGATATTAATATTTTTTAATAAATATATTATACCACTTTGCATAGTGTATATTGTAAAAACGTACTGTAGGGAATGTTCAGGAGAATGGATAGAGTTATTATATGCTTAAAAATCAAGGGTCATTGTGTATTTGCAATTGTTGCTGGCATTTTACTCCGCCCATACCATTGGCCACATTGTAACTCAATGGAGATGAAATATACATTTTACTTAAGGTAAAGAATCCCCGGAAACCGCGCGGGTTCATATCATGTCTGAGGAGTCCTTTAGGTGTAACACAGTTTTTTTTCGGAAATCAATATTATATTACAGACATATTTTCTATTAGGACCATATTTTCTAAACAAATGCAGCACACCTGTCTTCACACAGTAAATATACAACCAACACTTTCAAAATGTTCATCATTAGTGATGTATTGATACAATTTTTAGATGTTGAAATACACATATATTTTTATAGATATACAGTGACAAAATGCATTTCATCTTGCAGTCACCAATATAATCTAATGTATTGTAGCAACCTTGATAAGACCACCACTCGCCCCTCTAAAACAGATATCCCTGTTTAGAGTACCAGTTAGCACACTTGCCTTAGAAGTCAAATATCATGGGTTCAAGAAGCAACCTCACAAGTGTTATATTTTTAAATGTATTCAAAAATATATTTCCCACATGTATTGTAAAATATATAAAGTAATAATTTTCTTTATACATTTTATATGCATTTGGCAATATATCTGTTAATGTATTCTAAATATATTAATAGCATTTTCTTAAATACATTAATTTGCCAATTTTTTGTATTTTAAAAGGATCCCAAATATGTAAAAAAAATAAATTAAATATTTTTTTCTGTATGGGAGTGCTGTTTTTGCAGCATACAAAGACAATTATACCTTTTAATAACCTTTTCTTTTCAACAAGAGTAATTCATTATAATAAATAGGCTGATGTTCAAGACATATCCAACAGATTTTCATACCCCTCCACCCCATTAAAAAGACAATAATTTTTCAAAAACAGATTTGATCAATGCGTTATAGTGCAGACTATGTGCCGGAAAGCAAAAAACATCATCAAAGATCATAGCCACCCAGGCACTGTTATGAATATTATTGCCACACTTGCCATATCTAAATGTTCAAAAATACTACCGAGATTGCTTCTCTATCAAATACTACCCAGATTGCTTTCTAGTTGCCAGTACTCTTTTATTGCTGCTAGTGTACAGTGTTGTGTTTATTATTGCTTTATTTTATTATTATTTTCTGTCTAACGATATTTTTGCTTGTATACTCTTCTTAACTCTAACAACGTAGTTTGTCGGGTGCCATATCATAAGAATTTCATTGTGCTTAATAACGCTGTGTTCGGTGCATTTGCCAAATAAGCCTTGAAAGTGATTGAAACTAAAACTGAGCATGCCCGTGACGCGAGTGTGGTGGTCTGTGTTCTCATTGGTATTTCTACACTGTGGAGTGAGTTTAAAGAAAGACTACATTGCTCATGCTGATGATTAGCTCACCCCTCCCTCTGTTTTGTTTCGTCTTTGTCGTCCCCCTGCAAAGAGATGGGTTGCGTGCCTTGGCTGAGCTGCGCAGCTGCTACTGAGGTCTCACGGCGGCGCAGATGGAAGCTGCATTGCCGCAGCGCGGAGACCTCGCTTGTTCGGACCTTTTTGGTCTTAATCGTCCTATCATTAGCCAAATGACCCTATGCAAAGAAACCTCCTGTATGACAACCCACATTCGAGTGGATAACATCAAACAGCACAGGACGGTGAGCTTAATGGCTTAATATGGCGGTTTATATCTGAGTTAGAACCGTAAACATCGATTGTGGTAGGCTATTTCTTCCGTAGCCTAAACTCACTGCGCAGGCAGAGGAAGAGGAAAGCACTTGTGCAGGAGCATCACTGTAGGTCTGTTAACATAGACCTCATGTTTTATTTCTCTATCAACTAGGCTCATTCAGTAGTATGGGCAAGACTATATCTAGAGCATTGTCAATGTATCATTCTCTTTTCTGATACAGCTCTTCCCGTGGTGTGTTATCTGTATGTTCCAGCCAGACCCCGCTCGAAAGCGCATGTAGAGATGAGACAACAATTGGGGTAGGAATCTGGTAACTAGGCAACAGACACTGCACGCTTCACCGCTGGACAACATGGGGTACAAGGTATGCTCTTGACTTCTCTGCATTCCCTTATGAAGATACATTTTAGTTTGACTTGCATATCACACTAACTATGAACATGCAGAACAGGTTGGATCAAGCTATATTGTGTAGTGTCCATTCTTTGGACATCAACATTTCGAATCCGATAGTTACCAGCAATTTGTTAAATGAATCAAAATACATTTATAATTTAGATTATTTGAAGTGCCAACCTTTGCCATTATGACAGCTTTTGGCATTCTCACACAGTTGGCATTCTCTCCACCAACTTTAGTCACCTGAAATGCTTTTCCAACAATCTTGAAGGAGTTTCTACATATGCTGAGCACTTTTCCTTTTCCTTCACTATGTGGTCCAACTCACTGCAGACCATCTCTGCAGTGAGTGGTTGGGTGGTAGCAGAAGTCAGGTCATAAGATGCAACACCATCATTCCCCTTGATCAAATAGCCCTTACACAGCCTGGAGGTGTGCAAACCGGATTGGATGGCATATTGCTGAAGAATGCTGTGGTAGCCATCCTGGTTGAGTGTGCCTTGAATTCTAAAAAAAATCACCAGCAAAATATGCCCCACAATATCACACCTTCACCATGCTTCATGGTGGGAACCACACATTCGGAGATCACTTGTTCACCCACTCTGCGTCTCATGAAGACATGGCAGTTGGAACCAAAAATCTCAAATGTGGACTTGTCAGAACAGATCTCCACAGGTATAATGTCCATTTCTCCTTTTCTAGACCCAAGCAAGTTTGTTCTTATTGCTATCTCAGGAGTTGTTTTTTTGCAGCATTTTGACATGATTCATTGGGTATCCTTTGAACAGGTGAACAACATAAATGTGTCTTTTACTTGAACTCTGAAGCATTCCTTTGAGTTTGCATTTTGAGGTGCAGTTAACTACCAATTTCTGAGTCGGGTAACTTTAATCAACTTTTTGCTCTGCAGCAGAAGTAACTCTGGGTCTTCCTTTCCTGTGGATTTCCTCATGAGTTCTTGAAATGTTCTAGATTGACAGACGTTCTTGTCTTAAAAAATAATGTGCTGTTTCTCTTAGCTAATGTTCTTGCCATTGAATGGACTACTTCAGTACAGACATAATTATTCAACAGTTTTTTTCAACAAGGAACACAGACTGAGACCAAAGTCTTTTTTACAGCTGGGCCCTGCATATAAATGTTAACACATAGCTGGTGCCTCTTGCATCGCAGTCAATTCCACTACTGGTCATTGTGTTCACACACTCACACATAAACCACATAGCTTTACACTGAGGGAAAAAAGAATTTGATCCCCTGCGGATTTTGTACATTTTCCCACTGACAAATAAATTATTAGTCTATAATTTTAATGGTAGGTTTATTTGGGGAAAGAAATCCGGAAAAAACACGTCAAAAATGTTATACATTTATTTGCATTTTAATGAGGGAAATAAGAATTCGACCTTAATGTGCTTCTTCTTTAGCCACTCCGTTGTTGCCTTGGTCGTGTGTTTTGGGTCATTGTCATGCTGGAATTCCCATCCTTGACCCATTGTCAATGCCCTGGCGGAGGGAGAGGTTCTCACCCAAGATTTGACAAACACCCCCAAAGCATTAAGTTTCCACCTCCATGTTTGATGGTGGGGATGGTGTTCTTGGGGTCATCGGCAGCATTCCTCCTCTTCCAAACACGGCTAGTTGAATTGATGCCAAAGAGCTTGATTTTGGACTCATCTGACCAAAACACTTTCATCCAGTTTATTCCATTTGCGAATAATTGCAGCAACTGTTGTCACCTTCTCACAAAGCTGCTTGGTGATGGTCTTGTAGCTCATTCCAGCCTTGTGGAGGTCTACAGTCTTGTCCCTGACATCCTTGGACAGCTTTTTGGTCTTGACCATAGTGGAGAGTTTGGAATCTGATTGATTGCTTCTGTGGACTGGTATCTTCTTATCCAGGTGACAAACTGAGACTAGGAGCACTCCCTTTAAGTGTATGCTCCTAACCTGTATAAAAGACACCTGGGAGCCAGAAGTCTTTCTGATTGAGAGGGGATCAAATACTTCTTTTACAATTTAAAATGCAAATCAATTTATAACATTTTTGACATGCGTTTTTCTTGATTTTTTTGTTTGGTTTTCAGTCTCTCACTGTTAAAATAACATCAGAGGATCAAATACTTTTTTCCCTTAGTGTGTGTCTCCAAGATCTTCTTTTTCTAAACCAAAACATCTTCTTTTTCTAAACCAAAACCCCCCACAAAATAAAAACAGGGCTGACTGCCCTCCTCCCCCCATCTGTCCCTGTCCTTGTCCATCTGGTCATGCCTCTGATCTGGACTAGGTTTAAATAGACTCTGGGCTCAGCCCACATGCATCGATTAATTATTAAAATTTGGACTCTTAATATGTTCACCTGGCACAGCCAGAAGAGGTCTGGTCACCCCTCTGAGCCTGGTTCCTCTCAAGGTTTCTTTCAAAATTCTTATGGAGTTTTTCCTAGCCAGTGAAGTTCAACGCTACAGTTGTTCGCACTTTGGGGTTTAAGACCGAGTGTTTTATAAAAGCACTTTGTGACAACAGCCGATGTAAAAAGGGCTTTATAAAATAAATGTGATTGATTGATATAGAACCGGTGGATGTTAACCTTTCATGTTTTACACTGTCCGTGTAGCATGGTCCGTGTAGCAACCCTTTCCGCAATCATAGAATTGCATGCAGGAAACATAGTTTTTTGTGGAAGATATAAATGGCTCAGGTCTTACAGTTTTGGAGAGTTTCAGACCATTATTTATTTCAACAAGAGGTGGGCTTTAAGAACCGATCTGCCCATAGTAACGGTCCCTACATTTGTAGAAACTGTTGAATATGCAGGTTGAAAAACATCCAGTGTTTCACAGTTTGTAATCCACCTAAGCACTATAATAAATTAACATCGTATGAGCAATGGTATTATTTTGAAGGAATGAACAGTGACTGGGCCGATCACACATTACGCCAAGGATGATAGTATCATGGTTAGTTAAACATTTTAGTTAAAAATAAAAACGATGATTTTGGTACATGTGTATGTATGATCAATGATGATCTGTGAATTTCTTAAATTGTTTTAAGTCAGCATTAACTTTTAAGCTGCATTATATGGCAAAACGTTACAAACGTACCCAGAAGGTAAAGTATACATTTGGATGAACAACGGTGAAATGCTTTCAGGTTAAGATATGTTAATTTAGGTCATCAAAACATTTGTAAAGTCGTCATATGTAGTAGTACAACGGGGATCAACGCAAGATAGCTTTCTTCACAGTGGTAGAAATGTTTAACAGGCAACGATGATTACAAACTGGTATTTGCAAGTTTCAGAATACCTGTCTTTGTTAGTGTGGGCAAATGCTGGGTCATTTTTGTAACGACTTGAAGAAACGTATGAAATCCAGTTTTTGATTGCTGTATCATGGACTCGTGTTGGTTGAATATAGAAGCGATTAATGACGATATGGTGACAATAGCCAGCGTATGTATGTAAGCGAATGAGTTTGCCTTTAATAGATACAATTACATGACGTGATGTCACGGCTGAGCCGCGATAACTTACGAGAACCGCATTTCTACCAGACAGGAGGTACCAATATATTTGGTTGTCAAACGTCAACAACTATCTGAACTAGTTAAGTTTTATACACAATTTTAGTCTAACGTGAACAACGATGCCATGTACCCAATGAAAAAGTTAAGAGGCGTGACCTGCTAGAGGTGCCCCGGCTGCGATGTAAAGACAATAGTTATTCCGCGGCTTCAACAGAAGAAGTCCCAGCGCGGAGTAGACCGTTTACATAGTAAGTACACATTGTTTTAATTGAAATAATATATTTTAATTGTGTTGCGGAAATAAACGCTAACAAATTACAAATTTGAACTTTTTTCTAAATGTATAAAACAGTTAAATGTTGGTGCAGTACAAACACATTTAACTGTCTTATTAATTGTCTGTTTTATATCTCTGGTTTAGTTTGAATGTACTTATACCCTGCCGTGTTTGGAAAACTCATTTTTGGACCTTATAACCTTGGTAAGTAGACTTTGAACATTTAATAATCAGCTTTAAATACCTGTATACGCTTGCTAAACCCTTGTATTTATTTCAGACCAAGTGATCAGCCAGTTGGACTGGGGGGGTGTGATCTTGCACAATCTGAACTTTTTGTGTAAGTCTAATTATTTACAGACATTTTCAGTCTTGTTCAAAAATGTTATTAACATTATGACAATATGCATACAGCTCAACCTTTGTACTCTATTTACCAACCAACAGATTGAGGACCCGCAGGGATGCTACAGTGTACATCAATGGCTTCAGTTACGGACACCCCACCTTGTGGCTGCCCAACGTCAGGGGCTTTTGGTTTCATTGTTTTCTTTCATGCTTGAAACGTGAAGGTAATACACGTTTTACTGTCAACTCATCAAACTGTGATATATGTAAATGTATTTTTGAGTTAGAATAATGTTTTAACCTGTAAGTGGATCATTATTTACACGTTAAGCCAGAGAAATGGTTAAAGATATTGCTAACAACGGACCAGACACGGAACAACCAACAACATTTACACATAATCAACAGACCACACCTCAAAATACAAATGAACTGGCCATTACTTTGTTACACAGAAATGCACACAATAAACCCGAATTTTGCACATGATTGAGTTGATGCAAACTCACTGCAATGATGGCGATGTTAGAGTTATACAACGTGATGCATTTGAAAACGTTGAATTATGGCAGTTGATACATTTCCAAAATATTGGCGAATTTTGGCACATTCTATTTACTCATTATGGCAGGCTTGGATACTATGCTTGTTAGAGCTTCAGACTTTGTGCACAGGCCTGGTGATCGTCTGCAGATTCAGTTGATTGGTGAACCTCTGATATCCCCTGTACATGTGACAATGAAAGCAGATGAATATAATGAACGCACATTTGGTAATTTACTTGAAAGAGTTATGCAGAGTAATGCTGTGATTATGATTGATGAATCACTAGAGCTGGTGGTACAAATTTTCAACAATCATGAGGGTGGTGCCCCGTGACGTAAACTCAAGCACTGTTGATAGAGCAGATTATCTATAAAATAAGAAGGTGTTTACATGTGGCTGTGAATACTGATTCTACATGTATTTCTGTTTGTTTGATGGGTATGTTGAACACACTGTACACATGCTGAGGCCCTGGTTAGTGTTCGTGAGCTACATATGGGGTCTGGTTTAGATGTTTGTATGGCATTCACGGATATGTTTTGGTTTGAAGAAATGACAGGGTGTAAAGTTGTTGTCTTTCATAGAACACGGCATGGTCACTTTACCAATTTTCCAAACAGCGAGGGCACCCACCCTAGAACCGTCTTTATGTACTTACACGATAATCATTTCTATGGCATTATGAATCTGAAGGGTTTTCTGGGTGTGTCATGTTTGTGAGCGGTCTTATACAGGTTTTAACACTTGTGGTGATCATGGCTGTAAACATAGCTGTAGTGTCTTACTTCATGAAGATTGTCATAACCAACTCCGTAACACAAAGCAGTGCCCGGACTGTAAGTGGATATGTTAGTCTGACTTCTGTTATAGGAATCGTAAAGGCATGAAGCACCAGTAAGGTGTGGGTGGTTGGGTTAGTGTGATCGGAAGAAATACTGTGGCGATTGCGGCCGTCATTACAGCGTTTGTATTACCAACTATAAAGCACACAAGTACAAGGCTAATATATGTCCGAATTGTAACATGGACCTGTCTGCTGAAACGAATTATCAGGGCTTCATAAAACCATCTAAACTCGAGGTCCCCAGTGAGCGCTGTATATTTTATGATTTTGAGACAATTGCCAAATACTGTGAACAGTGTACACACAGCAGACTTTGCGTGTGCAATAAGCTTTGATAACGAGACATGGTGTTCAGCCGGAGATGGTTGTGTTGCTGCTTTTTTCCAAATGTTTATGCAACCAAAATATAATGACTGCACATTTATAGCACCCAACTAAAGGTTTTGATGGTAACACATTAATGCAGTACCTTGGTAACAATGGTATTGGCACAACGCTTATTGCTAATGGTAGCAAGCTCATGATTTTTACAGATGGCACAATCAATCGGAGATAGATTAATAGTCATTGCTTCCTACTGATGAAGCTGGCGGCCTTGCCACGTGCTATAGGTTTTAAAGATTCGAAGAAAGGCTAATTTCCTATCAAGTTTAACATAAAGGAGAATGAGAACTATGTTGGTCCCCATCCGGAACGGCATTACTACGATGTGAATACCATGATGGCTTAAGAAAATTATGTTTTTGCAATGGTACACAACTGTTTCCACACCCCTTTTTCAGACAGGATGAAATAAAGGCTTATGACATGAATGATGTGGTCATCTTGAGAGAGGGTTGTATACTCTACAGACTCGAGGGGCCTGGAGTGTGGTGGTGACCCATTCCAGTCAATTACGATCCCCTCAGACAACTGCATTCGTTGTCAGAAGACATTCTCAAACAGCTCAATCCAATGGCTTGAATATGTGGCCTCTGGCAATTGATCAATACAGCATTTACTGAACAGGGGTGAAATAAAAATCGGTGCCTACTATGTTGATGGATACGCTGAACGTGATGGTGTGTGCACAGCCTATGAATTTCTAGGCTGCATCTGGCACGGTCACCCAAATTGTCATTGTTCAACAAGCACCAATCCGGTGATGAAGATTCAGTACGAGCTGATGTACCAACAATGGCTGACAATGCTTGAGGCTTTAAAATAACAAAATAATGTACATGTTCAATACATATCAGCTTAAAATAGTTGAAGTCTGGGATTTCACCAGGACATCAGATGATCTTTTTGCAGAGTACATGAGAACATTCCTGAAACCCAAACAGGAAGCTAGCGGCTTTCCATCATCAGTGGTTGACGATGATGCTAAGGAAGAGTATAACAGTATATGAAAAGGAGGGTCTGCAGCTTGACAAGGAACACATTGCTGTAAACAGTGCTTGGCGATCTTTGGCTAAATTGGCAATTAATAGTCTTTAGGGTAAGATGGGTGAGCAGACTAACCGTAGGAATACAATGTTAATTACAGATCCGGAGTTTAGCCACTACCTTGTTTCCAGTGAAATAGAAGTTGGTTATTTCTCTTTCATCTCAGACACAGATGCGATGGTACAGTGGTGTTACACAAAACAGACACCAATCAAGCCACGTAATGGCAAAGTTTCTATAGCAGTGTTCACAACAGCTTATGCTAGACTCGAGTAGTATTCACTAATGGAGAAGTTAGATAGACATGTATTCTACACAGACACAGATTCAGTGATCTTTGTCACATGCCATTGGGATTGGGTGCCCCCACTGGGGCCATTGTTGAGTGACTTTACCGATGAGTTACTGGATGGTGACAGCATCGAACAATTAGTAAGTGGTGGGAAAAAGGCGTATGGTTACAAAACCGCTGAAGGTCTGACCTGTCTCAAAGCAAGAGGCATTACACTCAACAACAGCTACAACACAACCATTGTTAATTTGGAGAGGCTAACACAACTGGTTGATAGTGATCACGTCCTTGCTAATGCAGACACAATTGTGAGAGATAAAAGAACATTCACATTGAAAGAACTAGTAGTGTCTAAGCATTTCAGAGTTTTGTACAACAAGCTTGTACTGCTCCCTGATTTTAGCACAAGGCCTTACAAGTACTAAATCACATTCTAGGATGGATAGTGGTTTTGACCCACGACATCAGCACCCATTCAGCTGTCATTAGTGGCCCCAATAACTTGGGAAAAACATATTTTGTGAAGGTGCTGTTGGAAAATGCTGACCTTTTTCTCCAAAGAAATTTTGAATATCATCTGGGTTTATTCTGTTATGGCAATTTCCTAAAGTCCAAACGGATACTTATAAACTACGAAAATGGCAGGTAAGACAGAGGAAAACTCAATTGCACAATCAACAGTTTATTCTTGCAAGGAGAGAGTACACAGGCTACAAAGTAACAGTGAATAATCTCTAAATTAATACAGAACAGTACTTAAAGACATTCAAAAAGGGGTGCAGTTAGATGCTGCACATCTGTGCTAACTCCATAGAATACATTCCCTTTGTTCTATTACAACCTAGGCCTGACACAAAGGGCATGCTGTCCTTCTCCACATGGGTAACTTCTTCAACTCTGTTAGGGCTTACAGCATCCAGACAGACAATAGATGCCCTGAAGAGTTATACACATGTACATATCAATGAGTAACCCTATAATCTGCCGATACCAGTCAATGATGCCCCCAGACAAATTCCAGATCCCCCATTCCAACACTCCTATTCTGCTTTGTTCATGGGACTCAGTCCTTTAATCAGTATGAATACATCATTGTAAGAAATTTCCTTTACAATTCATGTTGGCAACCACTGTGTGACGTAATGTTAAATATGAGGGATTCATTTTATAGAACATTGCTGTGTGACCAACGTTGCTGTGTAACGACAATCTGTTACCGATTCAGAAAAACAACCTTTTATTTATTGACGATTTAATGAAAAGTGCATCAGAGAGTTCTGAGATGGAGGGAGTTTTCACACAATATTCACACCACCGTAACCTGAGTGCAATTTTCCTTGTCCAAAACATATTTGTTAAAGGCAAATCTAGTAGAGCTATTAACTTGAATACAAACTACCTCATCTTGTTTAAAACTCCCCATGACAATCAGCAGATTAGTATTTTAGGCAGACCGATAAAGTGTTTAAAAGACGCAACACACCCGCCTTTTGGTTATTTACTTATTGACTTTAAAGCTACAACACGAGAAGACTACAGTCTGACAACTGGGTTATTTTTCTGGGGATTGGCCTGTCGTGTACATTCCTAAGAAAGTTTGAGCATGTCTAAATGCATTTGCAGAAATGTACCACTTTTTAAGATGTGATGTAAGGCACTGGCAAGTCAACGGAAAGTTATTTTAGAATCAGCTTCCACCGACCTCATTCTATCACTCTGTGAAATAGTGCTTAATCGAAGTCACGGAAATATAGCTTAAACAGAATCACAGCTCGGGAAAGTAGAGCCAAAAAGCCCAAATTGTATACATGTCCAGAAAGAACACTTCAGGTACATAGAAAAGAAAAATCATCAACCAATCTGGATGTTTTCTGCTACTGTTACTAAGCATTGCAGTTTCTTTCCTAACCAGTCTATTTGCTTCAAGACACTTGGATCATGCTCAGAAAACGATTCTGGTGCCACAACATCAGTTAGAAATACTGCGAGAATCCAAACAACTTACACCAATGTAAGACAATCTGAAAATGATTTGGACTCATCAATTTGCAATATACTGTTGAAGCCTGATATTGATTTACATGAGAAAGCTATAAGATACTCTGCCATTTTACAAAGATGTTTGACTGTTGTGTGACTGGGAGCTTGACACAAATACACTGAAAAAGTCTACCCGGGTCTGAGACTGTAGTAAACATGACTGAGACTAAGCAAACTGTTGACCGAAGTGATATCCTTATTGATTACATTTTGTATAATGTGCCTGTGAGGCATAGGAAGAATGTTGAATATATTCTTAATAGAATGCACAGGTCTAAAGATTTGACTTCATGGACTTCAAATGGTGAATTCATTCTCAAAGGAGAGATAATCAAGGGAATGCACCTGTTGGATCTTCTTAATTGCATGACAGCAACCAATCAAATTGCTGACGCTAGAAGACAGTTGGGGGTGGGGGGGTTTAGAGGCCATGGCATGTCTCAACATGCCTTTTACAACTATTCCAAATGAGCTTGTATGGCATTAAATCTATTTGAATAACCAAACGTTTGGTGACACAATGGATGATTTTAGCTACTCCCCCAGCAACTGGTTATAAACCAACCAAAGCTTTCTTTGTACCCCCTACCACGGACCCCACAAAATGGCTTCCTTTTTAACGTGTTTTTACTTTATGCTTTTTAATAATTTGTGATTCATTGTCAAAGTGTATGTTTTACCTTGAATAATTGTTGTATGAAAAATGCTATGTAAACATTGATGTGGTTTTCTGAATGGTTGTATTTTTAATACTAAAGCTTGCATACACATTATTTTACTTTTCTATTTCTTCAACAACAGTGACAAAAATTAAATTATTCTCAAAATTAAGCATGTTGTTTGCAATTAAACATTTGCTTATCATGCTTATTTTGGTATAGCTTAGCTTACAAACTTTGAGACTAGCGCCTAATAAAGTTTCTCATAAATCATCAATATAAAAATACATAGCATCTTGTGATGGAAATTACATCGATAAACACTCTTAACGGAGTAAGACCGAGACAAAATTCTCTTGGCACAATTAGCAGTTTATTTGTAAATAGAGAGACGCGTCAAACGCTTACAGAATAATAATTAGAGGAGCCTCTAAAGTAAATTACATGAACGGCTCATATTTATTATAGTTAAAAGGGTTTGACAAGAGGCTCCCCATCAATCTTAGGTCGCACAGGTTGGAGGGTTATCCCCCACCTTATCCTTCCTGCCATAATGTTTACTGTTGTGTTTACCTAAAGGGCCAACTGCCCCTACCTTCCCCCAACAACCACATTCCTAAGGAACAAAGGACAGATACCCTTAATGGTTAAGCCAGTTGAGCAGATGGTCAGAGAACCTAATGATCCTCTGACATAATACAGATGTGTCACAACCAATGACCAGAGTTACATACTAGGTAATAGATAAGCAAACATATCATGTCTCCAATGTACATTAGTTAAGAAATTGCCACAACAATCTTCATAACCTCTTGTCATTAGATAAAGAACACACAATGTTGTCCACACGTGGTTGAAATCATGTTCAGTTCCTGTTTTAAACTGTATTCCACATTCTCACAGGTTTTCAGAAAGATGCTGATTTACTTGGGAACATGTGTAAAAATCTGTTTTTTTTCCAAAACTGTCATAATACCATCCAATGCCATTGTCTATTATGTATATAGCTAGCCAGTGCTCCCCGGGATGATTGCTCGGGTGTATGTTGACAATCATCATTGATGCAACATCTCAGACTGGTCCACTAAGCAGTTGGTCGCATGCCAGCACACCATGGAAATTAGTCCTAGATGAAAATTGGTTGGAAATTAACTCTGCAAAATTAATTTCCACAGTTTTCCTAATAGTAGTCAACCATGACTTGTTTCTGTTTTGACACTTCAATAATAGAGACAAAATTTGAATAAACATCCAAATTAATTGTGTGGAGCAATGGTTGTCTGAACCTCCTCAAGTCGTAGATTCCCTGACTTGATCAAGGATAGGTGCTGACCGCATTCCTCATCCGGCGTGCAGTTGAGTGCATAAAGGGCATAGCCATGTAAGAAGTCAGACCTGTCAATAGCCAAGGCTTGGTACTTTAGGTGTTTTCCTGTAGCTAAAGCCAATTGGTAAAATTCATGCACCGCTGATCCTGTTGTGTAATTTGGTAGGAATGGTTTGCTAGGAAATTTGCTGACCGTCTACATACATAGCCATAAACTCCAAATTATAATGTTTCAAATCTTTAAAAAAAATACTTCCTGTAAAACTGTCATTGTCCACCAATCCAATGACTACATTTTGGCAGAGGTCCTAAAAATAGGTTATCCTGGTTGTAAGCGCGACCCCTGCCAGTAAACTGAATGTCTTCATACACACTCTTTCAATTGGGTACTTGGCAGTGGTTGAGAGTAGCGCTTGAGTGTGTCCAAGTTTCACAGCTTGTGAAACAGTCACTTTCTTGACATAAAGTGATGCAGATAATATATGCAAACGATAATGCACATAAGACAGAACTTGTCTTTACGGCGGACCATCCTAAGCTTTATGTCAATGCTGTTTAACATGAGTTTCTCTTGAAAGAAGATATCACTATGAACAGGTCCGACCATTTCAAATGTTGTAGTATCCGCTGAATACGCAGCCCTTTTCGTGAGTGCATTGTTCTCACCTGCAGAGTCTATACCATGTATGTGACCTGCGGCGTCCTTGTAAAACAAACCAGCTGAAAACTGTCAACTTCGTTCTTTGTCCCTGCAATATGTACAGTTCTCAACAGTGGGACATGACTGTCACCAACTCGTTGATAATTAATTATTTCTGTGTAGATGTATAGGGTGTTAAACGCTGCCAGAATATCTGCGGGGAATGTCCTGTACCATGGGGCATACCACCAATCACCTGGTTTTTAGCCTAATACCTGTTCCAGTTTTGCACTACATTTCTAAATAAAATAGAGCTCGCCTTTTAGAAACATTCTATTTTTAAATTCATCATACCCTGCCCATACACCATGTGATTTTATATAAATGTTGATCTCTGACACTAGTTTTCCTATGCCGTTGTAATAACAGGTGTTGAGTTGTTGAGAATGTGTTTTCACCCTATGTAAAAGGTTTCCACGTACGCTGGTATTGGAATTCTATTAAAGATACTTCCCAATTACCTTTCAAATCTATTACTTTGGCAAATTTTGTGGTATAGCTCAAAGTTAAATTGTTTGGATAGACATGTATTGGTGAGTTACTGGGCAGTGTTATGTAGAAACCACTGTCACCCATGCTGATCGCAGTCAATGTAAATTAGTTTTATCCAGTTTCTAGGTCAATTACTTGTTTCGATAGTATACAGCTGTTGAATTTCTCGGGCCAACCAAGTAATTTCACAAGACAAATTTTCTTCCCTTTCTGTACTTTCCCATTCAGAACTGCTTCCACTTTAAAAGTTTTGTCCTTACCCACGATTATTTTTAGTTATTCCTGTCCCAACTATGACATAACCATTCAATATACAGCAGGTACCCGCGGAATGCATTCTGTTGTTTTAAAATATTCATCTGTGTACCCTTTTGTAAATGCTCCTCTAAACTTTGAGAACTTGTAACTTTGATGACCATTTCTCATTATGGTTGTACCATACATATTCTTGAGAACTATTCTAACATTTTCTTCACAAACATCCGCAGGCTTCGCCTTAATAGACCAATGTTAGCTTTGGTTTTAACCATGAACTAAATCTTGAATAACCTCAACATGGCAATGAGTGTTTATAGCAGCTGTGAGAAACCTCCACATTTGTGATTTAATTGTTTTATTATATCTCTCAACAATTCTCACCTTAATCATTTCCTGTATCAAAATGTTTTATGTTGAAACTTAATTAACATTTCAAAATGTGAATAAAAATAATACCTTCCCCTTGTCTGTTTGGACATTTTGTGGTGTTCTTCTATTTTTGAGGTCTTCCAATATTGGCTTTACCTCGATAGCACTTATATTTCTCAGCACAGGATTCCATACGTATTTGCTTAATAAATCTATGCATGTTAACATCAATTTCATGTTATCGTTTTCGGCAACCAACCTTCAGTCTTCGGTTGGTTATATTCTTGAGACGTTAGCTTAAGGCAGGGCTTCAGGGTCTTACATCAGTTGAACATTCCACAGTCGCAGTCACACTCTAACCTGCTCACATTTTCCGGAAATAGTTCCAATCAAACAGTTATACTGTTTCAATCCTTTGAGAACTTTGAACAATACATCTACCGTATTATGGGTGCCCTGTTCTGGCCCCAAATAAAACACATTTTCAAAAGGTGTTCCATAAAGTGGCATTAAAAACCGTTTGATCGATATCACCAGCTTTAAATTCATGACCTTCGGGTAATTCATAAAATGCAACCTTCGGTATCTCTGGGTTGAAACCGTATCCACCGATCTGACCGTCGTCCAACTTCCATTCCCATGCCAACATATCCTGATGCAGTTGATTGATTTGGGGTAAACTGCATCGATTTCTTCGGTGGTGGTATGATGATTGCGGCTCTGCTGTCTTTGTAATCTCTTGCCGACTCGTTGAGCTGCAGTTAAGCAGTTAGCTTTCTATGGTGTTTCACCCAAAACGCTGATCCGCTGCACAATGCACCATGGTTTACCCAGGCAAGACTGAATGACCATCACAGGGGTCTTTGTGGCTCAAATACACAGACCACGCCAATCGTCTCATAACACATGAAAGGTTAACAACCACCATCTGTTGTAATATTTATCGGAACATAAAATGCCATGCGTTATAGCATTGCTGATCCCCACTGCCCTTTTTTTGATCATGAAACATCATGCTGCTGATATAGCACTAATTTATTGCCTGGGAATTTAGCATTCTGGGACACTTAGACCCATTTGTTAAACATCAAACATAACCCACCTGTTATAACACTTCTCCGGGGTGTTAATCATTGTAAAACATTAAAACATGGACACATCAATGCAATCCTAAATTACAGTTACCGGACATGCATACATCATTCCAGATGTCCCACCCTAACATACGTCATACAGGACGTCCCATCTACCGAACAGGATGTCCCGCCCACCAATCCGGGTGTCTTGCCCAGCTTTTAAATCAATCTGGGAGCCACGCCCACCAGGGTCATAAATCATAAATTACGTGTCCAGTTTTAAGACAGAAACTGCCCTGCTGTAATAGCACACAGAATATGATTTTGAGTGTGTTTTGTGTTTACCCAGTTTATGCACCTGTCGTTAAATATTAGATTGCACATTAGTTTACATAGTTTTTATTTTGTCTTTATTCTTTATATTTTTTCAAACAGCACACTATGTTGATTCTCCTTTATTGTTAATTTTTTTGTACACCTGCCATCGCACTTGTATTTATTTTGTGTTTATAAAATGAAAATTAAGTGTTATTTCCACTGAAGTTGGCTTATTTTTTGGTGGGGGCAACAGAAACGCCTCTGGATATATAGTATGTATGTATAGTATTGCTGTTTACATAAATATAATGCTATGCACATCATTACTGGCTTCTTGTGTGTCACTCCTGGCAAGTGCTTAGGCAGACTAGCATCATGTTGGCAACAATAAGACTTCCGGTTTTCAGATTTTTAAAGGTCTGCGATAAAATGCATTTTTAATGTTATTAAATGAATCTATTTTGCGACTTTGTAATTGTAAATTATATATTGTTGTATTGTTGGAAATGTTCAGGAGAGTGGATTGAGTAATTATATGCAAAAAAATCAAGGGGCACTGTGTATTTGCAATGGTGGCTTGAATTTTACTCCGCCCATACCATTGGCCATAAAGTAACTCAATGGATATGAAATATATATTGTCTTATAGAAAGAAAACGGTTCTATATGCCGCAGTGAATGTATTGTAGGAAATGTTCAGGACACTCTATAGAGTGATTATATTAGCCTGCTGTACCACTTTTAGAGATCTATGTGAATAGATTTTTTTCAGTTTAATACTTTTTAAATAAATAAAATATTTTTTCCCACAAAGTCACTTCATAACCAATTCTAACTATTACGTACTAGAAAAATGTCAACTTCGTCAACTCTATGAGGATATATTGTATTAGAACTACATTCAAGCCATTATTTTTTATTTGTCCTTATATTGAAAGATACATGTTTCAGTTGAGATGTAGAAGGGTTTTATTGTGTGAGTATTCAGTATGGTTTATGGAATTTAGAAAAAATAATTACACTTTCTAATCTTCTTGCTTGGGTAAAGACATTGTCTCAGAGCCCTGGTGGTCAAGTACCTCCTAACAGACGGTAACAGAGCAGATGTCTTGGATATCCTTTTGTAAGATTAGGGTCAGGATATCAGCACCTGAAATACTACATACATTCTGAGAGCCATAGCGCAAGTGCACAATTTTTTTGACTTATCTTGTAATAATGTACATGGAAGAATTTTCATGGCGTTCACCGTCTGCTGAATAGGTTCTGACATTAATGCAATACATTTTTTTCTGATTATTCATATAAAATGTAACGTCCCATGTTGTTTTGAATGAATTAACTAATGTTTTCTCTAAATAGGATTGCAGAACAATGTTCACAACCTTTGCATGTAAAGCCAAATACTGTAACGTCAGATACTTCTGTAATGGGTGAAGTATACTCTGCAGTTGTTTGTCATGATGCTTAAAGGAGTCCATGTAAGGCTGACCTTCAGAGACATTGTTAGGATCACAATACATTCGGGGCTTAGCTCCTCCCCAGACAGAAAGAAAGGGTTTTGAATATATAGTGGAAATAAAAAGTCTACACACCCCAGTTCAAAATGGCAGGTGTTTGTGATTTAAAAAAATTGATAAAGATAAATCATGTCTTTTCCTCCTTTAATGTGACCTATAATGTGAACAATTAAATTGAAAAAACGAACTGAAATATTTGAGGGGTGAAAATAAAAAGTAAAAAACCCACAATAACCTGGTTGCACCCTTAAACTAATAATTTGTTGAAGCACCTTTTGATTTTATTACAGCACTTTATTACAGCACTCATCCCATGTTGTTTCATTCAGAACGCTTCACCAATATACTATATCCAGCATGCAGATACGCATGTAACTCCCCAGACAATCAATATGTCTTATCAGTCATACATGATCAGATTAATTTGCCAATAGGCTGGTTAAGGTTCTAAGAACCTATCAATTAATTTTTTACCGAACCTGAAGCTTTATCTTAAGCACAGACCAAACCAGAGATTACCTTGTAAGAGGAAAGTGTTCCACAAAAACAGATTTTCCAGTAAATATGTCGCCTCTCGGATGTCTGGATCGAAAAGGTAAGTCCCAAGGATCCAAAATATATGTACTTATGATCAATGGAGTAACTGGCTTCATTGTGAATTAAACTTCTGAGTGTTCGTACGACAGATCCTTTGTTTTCAACTGGCAGCTGTGATGTCCCAAGCTGTGATCACCCGCTGGGGAGGGGGAGAATCATAATACTCTTTATGCAAATTAAAAGTAGTTAAACCCAAACCAGAGATGTTTTTCTGTGCCGGATTGGGGAGGTCTGCATCTTTCAGAAACTACCGCTGCATATAGGACAGGTGGAACCTGTCTAATGTTCTAAGCAATTGAATCAATCCTATGAATGTAAGTACCCCAGATCTGGATCTACATAATCAGACACCTGAATGAACGATCGGTCACTCTGGTAGTTAGTAACATGCTGACTTCTGTGAAGATTATGCAAACATGATAGCTGGTCAAAATCACACACCTGGATGAATTACTTGTCAATCAGGTAGCTTATTATGAAGAAAAGCTTGCTAACCAATGATCAGGACCATGAAATGTTAGCTAGCTGGTAAGTTAGCACCGTTACCTAGCTAGTTAATGTTAACAGTAACATCAGTAGCTATAGCTAAATAACTGGCAAGGCAATGGTTTTTGACAACTTTCAGAACCGGAATTATCTGTAGCTAGTTAGCAAACATTAGACATATCCGTATATAAGTAATGTAATGTTTCGCGGCAGACGCAATATCTCTGATTACAAAACATTTCCTCTGTCATTTGCATTTAGCCTGTTGGCTTTGTTTATTAAGCTGTTTGTTTTCGTTACCGTTCACACTCAGTGTGTTAAGTGGTTGTCCATTGCTTGTAAATGTAATCCATGGACAGTTGTTTTGTACAAGACGAGCCAGCTTTTTCCTTTCGTCCACTGGCATGGAAATAAAATCCCTCAATTTTGGCTGAAAGTTTCAAACAAGTATCCAAGTCAGGAATTTCCTCATTGTCCAATTCATCTTGTGTCATGGCATCATTGTCCTTCAATAAGCAGTATCTCACACCTTGTTCCCACTGAGATATGTTGATAACGCCGACTAAATATATTCAGGGCAGCGATGTGTTTCACATCTGTAGCAACGCAATTGCAGTTGTCCGATTTTTAAAAACCCTGGGTAGCAATACTGAACAACTATGGGTGTAATGACAGAAACGAGTGCTTTGGCAGAACAGTCTGAACTCAGTATGTCAGCATGTCCAGCCCCTTCGTTATCTCAGCTAATCAGTGCTGTATTTTCCTGGTTAAACAAGGGTTTGCATTTGAAATTTAATTCGCAATTACACTTCACATACTAGTTTTTTATTAACTCACATTAATGTTCACATCTTCAAGAAGGCATTTCTGCACAAAAGACAATGTCCTAGAACAAACAAACGATTGTATGAAAAGAAGTGACATGCGACATAAGCCCAGTTTCCAGAATTTTGTCACATGAGACATAAAAGGTATTTAAGGCCTTGAGGGGGCCTATAAAGCCTTTACACCAATTTCGGGGATCTTAAGATCACCTCATATGCTGTGAAAAGCCTACACCTCTAATGACTTACCAAGAATGTGTCTGTGACATTAAGCCAACTGACAAGTTGTCACCAACAGCCTTGTCAAAGGTGATGTGGCACCAACATGAAACTTAGTTAGTTTTAAGGCCTATGACCACCGAAACACTTCCCCTGTATTTTTACATCCTTAAACTTGAGATTTAGAAATCATCATATCTTTGAACACCTTTGACCTACAGTCAACTAATGTATTTCAAAGTGTGTATCATATTCTAATTAAACAAAATGTGCACGTGTTGGACCCAGACCACTGCATGTGTTCATAAATGTCTAGAGTCTTAGACCAAACAGTATGATTTCTTATGTGTATAATCACTTTATGTACTGTTTGATATACTGTTTCTAATAATAACTACAATATTGTCTCTTATCACTCTAAGCTCAATAGCACAAACAATCAGAATAAGAAAAGAGAACCTAACAAGTAGGTTTTCACATACAAGGAGCTTGCTTTGGTCTGATGATGCATAACAATAAACATAATGCAGGGACAATAACAGGCAAATGCAAAAGTGCTAATTACAGTAACAAAAAGGTGACACATTAATAGTAGAAGATATGAATACGTGTTTAAAGAATGAGAATGAGGTTCTATATGATTGTTTGGTGTCAGTGGGGGTCAGGATTACAGTCAGTGTCAGTGATCTGTTTTACATTGCAGGGTAGCCACAAAATTTAACTATTTTTAACTATTTACAAAAATGTTCCGCCAATGTTATTGATTATTTTGTTGAACTACTCTGTTATATCAGTTGATTATAACTTGCTTATTACTACTGGATATTTTAACATCCACATAGATAATAATAGGGACAATATTGCCAAAGAAATGTTGGCACTACTTGACACTTGAGGCACTCAACATGTGAAAGAGCATACACACACTCAAGGCAATATTCTAGTTTTGGATATCTCTGTTTCTGTTAAGAAAAGGTACATTATTGAGAGTACCAATGCTCAGTTTATGGATGCCATAGCTATCTCTCCAACAATAACTGCTAAGTCAGTTATTGTACTCCTGGATAGTTTTAATGCCAAAATATTGAATGTCATGTTGTCACGGCCGGTCCCCGACTACTCTGCCTACGTCCTGCCCGTGCTTCCGCTCTCTGTCGCTTTTGCTATCTGTCACTATTGGCCCAGGCCTTCACTTCCCAGGGCGCCGTCTTTGGCCAACACAAGTCGGCGCTCCAGGAGATGAGCTCCCTGCAGGCACTTTCAGTCAGCGTCTCAGCCATTCAGAACCGGCTGAGCGCTCCCTCTGCCTCCTCCGCCATGGCTTGCGAGCCCTGGGTTCCCACCCCCGAGAAATATCACAGCAATTCGGGTTTGTGTCGCTCGTTCATGCTACAGTGTGGACTCTTATTCGCCCAGCAACCGAGGACCTGCGCCATGGACGGCACCAGGATAGCCTACCTGATTGGGCTGCTCCGTGGACCTGCCCTGGAGTGGGCCTCCGCTCTTTGGGAACGCCAGGATCCGGCATCTCAGTCTTACGACGCCTTCACCAGTGAGATGCGGAGGATGTTCGACCACCCGGTCCGGGGAAAAGACGCCTCGGCTCGGATGTTCGCCCTGCGCCAGGGAATGCGCAGTGTTACCGAATATACTATTGAGTTTCGCACTGGAGTCCAGAACCACGCCCCCGAACCCTACATCATTCACTCCTTGAGGAGCAGAGTACAACAGTTGTTTGTACTGTGGCCGCCCTGGCCATTTCATCACTTCCTGTCCCCAGAAGAAGGGAAACGGACGGGCTCGTCAGTTTCTGGGGAACGACTAACAAGCCCAACCACTGAGGTCTCCTGTCCCCGACACCCATTCTATGCCACCCTTTGCCACAACGGTCAGCGACTCAAGATACTGGCACTGATTGACTCCGTTGCCGACGACAGTTTCCTGGACTCGCCGTTGGCTGCCCAGCTGGGGCTCTCAGCGGAACTGCTTTCGGAGGCCATTGAAGCCGTGGCTTTGGATGGTCGACGCCTGGCCAGGGTTACTTCCCGGACTGAGCCCGTCCAACTATCGATGTCACTCTGAGACCATCCGTCTGTTGCTCACTAGCACTCCCCACATTCCGTTGGTCCTGGGATACCTGTGGTTGGTCAGGCATAATCCTGCCCGCTGGACCGCGGGCAGGATACTGAAGTGGAGCCCGAACTGCCACGTGGACTCTCTGCGAGCTGCCTGCCCACAATCTGTGCCTGACCAAGACCCTAACCCCCAGCCACCTGATCTGACCGGTGTGCTGTACGTCTACCACGACTTCGGGAAGGTTTTCAGTAAACGCTGTGCGCTCTCGCTCCCTCCGCACAGACCATACGATTGCGCGATCGAGCTGCTTCTCGGGTCCTCTTTTCCCTAGGGGAGTCTCTATAGCCTCTCCAAACCGGAGAGAGTGGCCATGGAGAAGTACATTAGGGAATCCCTGGACTCGGTGCATTCGACCATCATCTTCCCCTCTGTCAGCGGGTTTCTTCTTTGTTGGCAAGAAGGATGAATCCCTACGCTCTTGTATCCATTACCGTGGTCTTAACAACCTTACCATTAAGAATAAATCCCACCTCCCTTTGATGAATTCCGCGTTCGACTCACTACAAGGAGCCTCCGTTTTCACCAAGCTGGACCTCCGCAACGCATATCACCTCGTCTGGATAAGGGGGGGACGAGTGGCTAACCGGGTTCAATACCCCGACGGAGCATTTCGAGTATCTAATGATGCCGTTTGGTCTCACCAACACCCCAGCAGTTTTCCAAAATTTCATTAACGACGTGCTGGGAGACATGATCGAGTGATTTGCTTTTGTCTACCTTGATGACATCTTGATTTTTCTCCAAGAACCCAACCGAACATGTCCAGCACGTCCGACAGGTTCTTCATCGCCTCTTGGAAAACCGCTTGTTTGTGAGAGCAGTAAAATGCGAGTTCCACGCCTCTACTGTCTCGTTCCTTGGATATATTGTTTCGGAGGGGCGGGTTCGGATGGACCCGTCCAAAGTGGAGGCAGTGGTGGGATGGCTAACCCCGTGTTCGCGTAAGAACACGAGGTTTCTGGGCTTCGCTAATTTCTACAGACGGTTCATCCAGAACTACAGCCGTGTGGCCGCTCTGTTGACAGCCCTGACGTCATGCATTAAGCCCTTTGCCTGGACCCTGGCGGCGGAAGACGCATTTCGGGACCTTAAAGCCAGCTTCACCTCGGCACCTGTCCTCTCCCAACCCGATCCGTCGCGGCAATTTGTTGTCCAGGTAGATGCCTCGGATGTTGGTTTTGGGGCGGTACTGTCTGAATGTGCTAACGATGGCAAGCTCCATCCCGGCGCCTTCCTGTCCCGCCGATTGTCGTCAGCCGAGGCCAACTACAACGTCGGCAACCGGGAGTTATTGGCCGTCAATATATATGTACCCCTCGACCTGGTCTCCGACTGTGGACCGCAGTTCACGTTCGCAGGGTGGAACTCTTTTTGCCGTGCCATTGGCGCCACCATTAGCCTCAACGACTCCCGCAGGGTTTGGCTGTCCCCCAGGTTTATCGGCCCCTTCTCTATCTACAAGATCATCAACCCTGTAGTCGTCCGCCTCAAGCTGCCCTCTTCTCTCACGATTTCCAGTACCTTGTAGAGTACTGGCAGGGTTAAAGATAAAGAAAACTGTGAGCAAACAGAAAACACGATGACGGTAAGCACCCTGAAAAGAGTATGTTGGAAACCAGAACGTAAGTGGAGGAAAACTATACTTCAAATCCACTATGACATTATAGAACAAAGCCTTGGTAGTTTCAACAATGAGTTACGCATGGCCAGAGCAACATATATTGGGAATGATCAACAAGAATATCAACAATACCCAAACTCTATTTGCCGTGGTCGACAAGCTTACAAACCCCTAAAGCAGATTGCATCAGAACTCATGTGCACTGAGAAATGTAATGAATTTGTGTGTTTCTTTAGTGAAGAAATTACATGTATTACATGGACCATCAGAACTACAGTCTAACAATGACACTGTACTGTCACTACAACCACCAAGACATAACTTGGTGATTATGTCACCATTTAATGCAATTAATAAAAAATCGCTAGAAGAAACAGTCTGACATCTTAAAGCTTCCATGTGTTGTTTCGACACACTGCCATCAGACTTTTTAAAAACAATTTATAACTCTATTACAATGGACCTAACAATGGACCTACAGCATATTGTTAATAGCTCTCGGCAATAAGGCATTTTACCAATGTCTCTAAAATAGCTGCCATTAAGCCTCATTTGTAAAAGAGAACTCTGGATGCATTAATATTAAACAACTATAGTTTTGTTTCAAATCCCCCCTTTTATAGCCAAGATCATTGAGAAGGTTGTCTTCAATCAACTCAGCAATATTGTGAACACAAACGGTCTCTTAGACAAATTTCATGCTTCCAATCTCACCACAGTACTATAACGGCCCTGATAAATGTTTAAAATTATATAGGTCTGAATACTGATTCTGATAAAATAACACTTCTTGTTCTATTAGATCTCAGTGCAACATTTGACAATCTAGATCATAGAACACTAATAGATAGGCTGGAAAATATGGTAGGATTCTCTGGGACAGTCCTTAATTGGTTCTGATCTTACCTAGATGGTCGGAGTTACGTTTTCACCATTGGTAATCATGAATCTGATGGGGGGTATGACATAGAGAGTTCTCCAGCGGTCGGTTATCGGACTGCTTCTGTTCATCTCTATATGCTTCCAATGTGCCAAATCCTACAGTTCTCGGGCCCTAAAAACCAGGGACTAGGTGCGTAATCTTGGTATCTGAGACTCAGACCTCACATTTAAGAATCATATGAAAGTGGTCACAAAAACAGCATTCTGTAATCTTTAAATTATTGCCAGAATCAATAATTAAATATTTGCATTTTAGTTTATAAATCACTGAATGGTGAATATATTTCTGATATATTTGAAGAATATAATATATGAATAGGATATAATATATGTTTGAATATAAACCAAGCAGGGCTCTTAGATCCATGATCAACAGGTCAGTGAGTAGAGCGCAGAGTCCAAACAAAACATGGCGAAGCTGCGTTTAGCAGTTATGCTGCACAAAACTGGAATAAACTACCAGAAGACCTTTTTTTAATCCAGGTTAAAAACGCTTCTCTTTTCACGCGCCTGTGACTGAGCACTTAAACTTTAGCCTTACAGCTTTTATAGTTTCCTATGTCCTTATCTTGTTTTTATTTTATTTCTATTTTAGTATTCTATGTTTTTTTATTATGATGTTGTTTTGATGTTTTAATTTGAGTATTTGTTTTTATGCTATTGTATTTTTATATAAAAAAAGTCTTTGTAAAGCACATTTAATTGCTTCTATGTATGAATTGGGCTATAAAAATAAGCTTGCTTACTAATGCATATGGTCATTATTACTGTCATGGCCATTCAAGCTAGAAAACCTATTCAGAAATCTTTTGTGTTTTGCAATTTTAGTGAAACAACAATGTTAGAATAAAACACACACACATTTATGAAACTTCAGGGTCCTGTAGTTACATGGGTTTCATTTCAACAAATGTATTACATTGCCAAATAAAAAAAGTCAAAATGCTTTGGTTGTTCTAGTATACAAAGAACGCAGATTTTTCATTATGACATTATGTTTCTGCAAGAATCCGAAGACCCATTATCTTTGGCAGTATGTGCTTTACTTTATTAAAATAATCAGTCGAATCAGCCTTTGTTTAGTTGTTTTTATCAAGCCAGACAAAACAGTCACAAACGTGATTCCTGGCCCACTCGTTTTGACTCTAGAGGGTCTAATACTGGTACTTCACCTCACTTTGAACTTACCCCTACCTTGTAACAGTCCGCTCAAACATTCATTTTTTATCTATTGGCCTAATTTCATATAGGAATATGCATGAATTGCTTTTAATTGTCCACAATCCAAATTCACCCACATTTTAAATCTGGGGAGAAAAACAAAACACTCAACCCCAAGAAAATAGGCTATATAAATGCCAGCATTGAATCAGCATGGTCAACTTTATAAACTGCTGGTCTGCTTATATATAGGCTGTAGTAAGGGTCCGAACTCAAACGTATCCTCAATCAATTACTTCAATAGTAACAGACTACTAGCACAGCCACGGTAAACAATCAGTAGCCTACTGATTTTGTTTATGTGCAGCAATGTCATCAGCTGCTTCACCTGTCGGGGATGCAATATTATCAGAATGCATATCGCTATACTTCTGATGTCATTGCACCCTCTTCATGGTTTGCTGGCACTTGCTGGTCTATTTCATGCCAAACAAGTCTCAAATGCAACCTCACCTCCTCTGCGCTGGCCCTGAGCATTGGAGTACCCCAGGGCTGCATACTGAATCCTCTCCTGTATTCCTTGTTAGTGCATAACTGCTTGGCCACACACAGCTCCAATGTCATACTAAGTTTGTAGGCAACACAACAATCCTGGGTCTCATCTCCAACACCTTAACAGAGAGGAGGTAGGTGACCTGGCTACATGGTGCCAGGACAACAACCTCTCTCTGAACATTTTTATGACTAAGGAGGTCTTTAGGAAGCAGCAAAAGGGGGGTTCATGCACCCATACACATGCACACACACATTGGAGAGAGTCTCCAACTTCAAGTAATTCGGTGTGTTCATCAAAGATGACCAAATCTGGTCCAGGCAGGCAGACTAGGCAGTGAATACTGCCCAAATGCGAATTTAATTCCTGAGATCGCAATGTGATATTCAATACTTCTAACCATATTGTTCATATTCCCCATTCTACACTCTTTAAAATTGCTGCTAGTTTAAATTTGTATGTATATTTTTGCTGTATTTTTGCTTTATATATATTTTTATTTTTACTCTGTATATGCTGTGTGCCGTGTAATTTTACTGTTCTTTCTCAAACCCCTCACTTCAAACCCCCTTTGCTCGCCTCAGTGTCACTTCTCTAAACTGAATTTCCTCAAACTTCTCTCCCACATCCATCGTCCTCTCCACATCCTCATCCCCACTCTATCTCTACCCAACACCCTCTCTAGTATCCCGGGGCAGCAATGGACCGTGTCAGCCTGATGTGGCGTCTACGTCGCCGGGCCCGACGAGGGGCATTGTGTATGGGTATCTTCTGCATATCCATGGCAATGCTTTACGCCCTTTGTGCTGAGAACAGTGTGCCAGTCACAGATGCCATCTTCGGTGTGCGGGCACGAACCCGTGCCCAGCCCCGAGCGCACACTGTTATCAAGGTCTGTCCATTTGTTTTTTTAAAGAGCTCAGAACATCCACTGTGTCTGAAATTGCATATAACCTATTTAGTGCATTGCTTTTGAAAAGGCTCATGAATTCTCACAATGTATTAAATTGTAGACTCTGCCCATTCTTATTCCATGCCATTGTATTCTTGCCCAGGTGCTGCGAGGTGGGGCCAAATCCATGTACCCCCAAAACCTGCCTGGCGTCCTTCCTGGCAACCCGCACCATCCAATCCCGGTTCTCTCCTCTCCAAACCACACAAAGGAAGGGACCGGCAAGGAGACCCACCTGAAACACCCCAAGAGAGACAGGGAGGCATCGGGATTCTTCGCTTGGCTCCTGCCACGCCCCTTCAGGCGGGCCATTGAAACCCTGTTTGGGGGCCATCGTCAGGGGGAGCTAAGTGGAGTGGTTGGGGACGCTGAGTTTTTTGGTCCTCACGGTGCACTTGGAAAGGTCTGGGATGACGAGATGTCAAGTAACATGCTGGGGAAGAGGCTGAGAAAGGTAGTGCAGAACTATCAGGTGAGGAGAGGTTAAGGTTATTGGGAGAATCTGAGATTTAAAGCAAAAGATGAAAGAAGGATTTACTTCCCATTTTAACCTCATAGTTAATGGTTTTATAGTTATAGTCCAGGGTTTTCTATCTATCTATTTATTAGTATTTCTAACTACCTTTAATCTTCTGCATTGTCTCAGTCATTTGCTATATTCCCTTTGTCACTGTCTCTATCTATACACATATCCGCTCTTCCTCCTGGCTCCTGACCAAAATCTGCCTTTCTTTACCCATGTCCTTCTCTTCCCCTCCCTTTCTTCTAGGCAATGAATAAGTATGGTGTGGAGTTGTCTGGTCCTGGGGGTGTGGCCACACGTCCTAAGGTGAGCGGTCCAGACCTGCTGTGCCAGCTGAAGGAAAAGGTGGATGTTGCAAGCCTTACCCCTAACATGAAACCCTTCCACTCTCTACCCTGGGCATCCCAGCTGCCCCCACAACCCATGACATCTGACCTTGGACCATACAAGAGCTGTGCAGTGGTATCTTCAGCAGGGTCACTGCGCTACTCTGGACTGGGAAAGGAGATTGGTAAGTCTGGTCATGTGTATGGGTAGGCATACACAGAAAGAAAATATACTTACATACTTATTAAGTGACACAAGCCCCTACATCTAGGCTTATCATCCAAAATGGGATTTTTTTACAGAAGTACAGACTTTTAGCTTTAAAATTGCAAAACACTGGAAATGGATGAATAATGGAAAAGATATGAGACTTTGAACAGTTTTTCCCAGTTCCAAGAGAGGTGTCCTTTGTTTACACCTATTCAGAATCGTTTTAAGAGTTACATCCACCCACCTGTTTTAGCATTCACATCAGGCCATGTGCTTAGCAGAGCAAGACAGTATTGTAAACAAAGATTAATACAAGGTTATTTATCATCTCTGATGTTCATTCTGGTTTTCCCAAACCGCTGCATGACGAGGCCAAAGCAGAAGTTGGGAGCAAATTTTGTGTGAGCTGTGAAGGTCCAAAAGGTGGAGGAGCTTGTGAATGGTCCACCAGACACAATACCACAGTATATATATCCAGTGAGGGGAAAAAAGTATTTGATCCCCTGTGGATTTTGTGAGAGACAGAATAACAAAAAAAGTCCAGAAAAACCCATGTCAAAAATGTTATTAACTGATTTGCATTTTAATGAGGGAAAATAAGTGTTCGACCCCTCTGCAAATCATGACTTAGTACTTGATGGCAAAATCCTTGTTGGCAATCAGAAGGGGTCAGATGTATCTTGTAGTTGGCCACCAGATTTGCACAGAAAGTATAACATTGTTATATAGTTTTTTGCAGGCTAGCAACAGACTAACTTTTAAGGGATGAAATGTAGATGACCCAGCACTTACCTGTATGGATGAACGACTCACGCTTTAACCCTGTGTACAAGACACACCTTGATCTGTCATTTGTGTTCTGTTTGGACACGTCTTTGGGGACGCTTTGTCAAATCGGTGATGTTTACATCAATCAAATGCAAAATCACCATGAGAATCAACAGGGCCCGGCTGCTCAAAAATGATCAGAATGATCTGGATTTGTAAATTCCATGTTTTGCTATCCAGGATCAGGTAACTGCTCTTACTTTTATGACTGTTTTTAATGCAACATTGGATTGGATCACCCTGATCTAGATAAAAACTTTTCAAAATGATCAAATCCGGATTGCTCTAAATGGCACTGCATATCTCAATTTGCATATCTCAGCTATGTAGAGAACCACAGGTAGAATCGCCAGCATGGGGTTACTTTGTTTTCATAAATATTCTTTTCTAAACAGTCAGACCTCTCGTCTCACCCACAACCAATAAATAAAACAAATGTATTTATGCACTGAACACTGCTCGTTAAAATTAAGGGAACTGTGACGGTGAGGTCACGCTTTTCCCAGTTTCCCATTTGCTCACGAACACATCCTGAACTTGTCATGTGTCTTATCTTTAACCATGTTGCTCCTCTGCTCCCCTCATTTGTCGGTCATTGTTGCTTGTCACCATGTGTTTTCATGTCAGTGGTGAGTGTTTCGTTTTTGTGTAAACCTTTACTTTCATTCAGTTTTATTCAAGTGCTCAGTGTTTATTTTCAACCTCGACTGCCAAATCTGCCTGCGCCTGGTTCGTCCTCTCCACCACTACACAAATCTGTGACAGGAACACCTAAATCACACATCGTGTCTCGATGAACGAAATAAATTAAAGATCAATATCTTTCCTGTACATTTTTCTAAGTAAACTATTGAAATAACAGACAGTTCCAATTTGTGGGAATTTCATCACGGTAACTCATAATGTGACTCAGTAGTGTATATGGCCACCATGTGCCTGTATTCACTCCTGACAACATATGAGCATGCTCCAGATGAGATGGTGGATGGTGTAATAGGGGATCTCCTCCCAGACCTGGATCAGGGCATCAGTGAGCTCCTGGACAGTCCGTGGTGCTACCTGGACAGTCTGCGGTATCGGATGCACCGTTACATAACGTCCCAGAGCTTCTCAATTGGATTCAGATCAATGTGAGGGCCAGTCATTGGCAGCAATGCCTTCATCATCCATGAACTGCCTACACACTCTGGCCACATGATGCCGGGTATTGTCCTCCACCAGGAGGAATCCAAAGCCCACTGCACCAGTATAAGTTCCATTACTTTTGCTCACCTAGAAGTGCTGTGGTCTAATACAAACGGTGATATGTCCCAAGTTGTTTGACACATCTAGATGTGAATACCAGGAAATTAAAGCTGAAATTCTGAACTCTTGTCTCATACTCATCTTTTGATCTTAAACTCAAATGTCTTCAGTGAGCAACAAAAACAAAGGAATATTTGTTTTTGCATTGCCGTTCCAATACTTATGGAGGGGACTGTATATCTGCATAAGACCTTGGGGATGAGATCTGGGACCAGTGACACTGTGGCCCTATCCAGGGGAGGCCCCGGACAGGGCCAACAGGCAGGAAATCAATCAACCTGCATTGCCAAGAATCAACTTAAGGGATTCCCAACCGCAACCACCCGGAAATGAGGGCAGTGTATTGCCATCAGAGTTTAACCCAATGGGTGTAACAGAGAGACAACAAGAAGCCTGTGACTCCACCCCCAAATGGCATTGGAGGGAGGGCATCCCAGTGGAATTGAGAACCCACCTGGCAAGACATCAAAGGTGGACAGTATCAAGCCTTTCTGTTCACCTTCCCAATGCTTGGCCAAACTGCACTTAATAATGCTAAAGAGATTTGTCTTTAGTTGACACTTGAAAGTTTGCACAGAGTCTGCACATCGAACCTTAGTTGGCAGGTCATTCCCCAGTAGTGGAGCTCAATGAGCAAAAGCCCTGCCTCTGGCTGCCTTTGACACTATTGATCACTTTCTTGTCTTAGAGACTAGAAACCCACATTGGGCTTCGTGGGCATGTTCTAGCCTGGTTTAAATCATATTTATCTGAAAGATATCAATACGTATCATGGATATAAAAAGTCTACATGCCCCTATTAAAATGCCAGGTTTTTGTGATTAAAAAATTCAAGTGTCCCCATTGACACCAGGTCAGGGAGGTTCAGGACATTCTCTGTACAACTGAGATTTGGGGGAATATACCTACTTAGGGAGTCAGTAATTCGTTTTCTAAAGGTTATGATTTCTTCATCAAAGTTCATGCATATTTTACTGCTGAAGTGAAGACCCAATTTATTTGTTGAGCATTGCTTTTTTGTTCACTTTGCAACTGTGTCAAATAGAAATTTTGGATTGTTTTTGTTCACCTCAATCTGGTTGGAGATCCAAGCTGATAGAGCAAATGTGAGTGCTTTTTGGTATGTTAGTGTACTGTCTATCCAGGCTAGCCACTTTCACTCAAATTTTCTGGAGGCTCTGCTTGAGTGTTCTAGTACTGTCTGTGTACCAGGGAGCAAATTTCTGGTTGTGTATTTCTATAGTTTTTAGCGGTTCAAGCATATCTAAAGTATTTCGCAGTGTTGAGTTTAGATCCTCGATTAGATCGTCTGCATATTTGTTTACTCTGTCATCGATGAGTGAGCCTGGAAGAATATCAAAAAATCTATTTGTAGTCTGAGAATCTATATTTCGGCTTTTGAAAGTCATTGTTTGCGGAGCGGGTGGGCTTCTTGTTTTAAAGGTAAATGTATTAAGACAGTGATCCAATATTCCAGGATTATGGGAAAAAATGATTAGATCTACAATATCTATTTTTGTGCCAGGTCTAATTCTAAGGTATGATTGTGGAAGTGTGTTGAACATGAGACATGTTGGAAAAAACCCATTGAGTCAATTTAGCCTTTTATCAATTTCCCAAATAATTGATGTGGAGAATACATTAGTGTAGGGTGTTTTGACAAAGACCTGTTTTGGGGGAGAACCCCTTCTTGTAGAATTTCAGTTTCAGGCATTCTATTTATATTTACCCATCTCGATTTTAAGATTACTCGCATTGGATTTTAATTTGCTTGTACATTCTAAACATTTTGAATTCCCAGCTCCATTTGACCTGATACAGCGCAATACATGTCAACATTTTATTGGGAAGTTACTCCCCAGGTCTCTCCCTTTATCTGGCACATAGTCTTTTTGTTGTTGTCCTCACCATTGATACTGACCCTAAAGGCCTCAGTCTTGATACTGTACACACACAGTCTCATCTTCTTCAGTAGTTACTCTGTGTGCGATCTGTTGATGTTGGGTGCAAGGCTCAAGGTTCAGTTTCTAGTTGTGTTGTTCTGTCTCACAGTTGGATTGGAGATGTGTTCCAGACAAGGAGATCAGGCCTTCTGCCTTTCCCGAACGAAATGTCTGTTATGACGCAAATCTGTTTCTGGAACCCAAAAGGTGCCAAAGGTATAGGTTGAGCAGGTTTCACTTTACATGATTGTTCCAAGCACGTCTCCATGCATTGGGCTAGAGGTCTGCCGCATTGTTCTTATAGAAGAAAGGACAAGACAAAACACTGCGTCAGTTGAATTATTCTCATGGCCCCTAGCAAACAAGCTACAGAAATACCAAAAAATCCACTGAACTATTCAAGAGATGGTGGGACCATTACTTAAGTGTCAGAAACAAAAAATTATCTTGTGAAACGATCAGTGAATCTGAAGTCCCACCAACTTAAAATCAACTATGAATTAGGATTTGTAATATAAATATGAAAAAAAAATCTAAGTGTAGTGAATTTGGTTGTTTGTCTAATTGAGTTAGTAGGGTATATTCTGTTAGGTGATTTATGACCCTAGTGGGCGGGGCTTCCAGATTGATTTGAAAGGTATGAGGGACAGACGATTTTCTGGGTGGGACTTCCTGTGTGATGTATGGACTTCCTGTATGACGTGTGTTAGGGCGGGACTTCCGGAATGATATATGCATGTCCAATGGCATTGTAATTTATGATTGCATTGATGTGTCCATGTTTTTGATAAATTCCAGCACAGATGGCTGTTTGTATTTTTTTTAATGATCTACATATACCCCTAGAATGGGACCAGAGTACTAGTGGGGCGATCAGAGTACATAGACTGTAGGGGTGATCTTCCGTGTGTTTAATCAGCTATTATCGCACATTGAATAATATAAACATGGAATTAAATACTAATAGAATGGCCAAATAGCCAAAACTAGCCAACAGCTATAATTTCTTTCCTAACGTTACCCCCCAAAAATATTTGTAATTTTAACCAAAACACAGCCATAAACAACAACCAGAATTTCTTCCTAATATGAAAAACCAATAAAAAGAAATAAAAGAAACTATCTGTGTTTTGGGGGAAATTCACCAGCACATATGGTGTATATAAGACAATAGCCGCCCCGGTGCTCATTTGAAATTACAGGGAATGTCACCGATTGACAAAGCATTTGTACTACACAGTTTTAGTCAATGTTGTTGTTTCAGTTGTAAAACACTTAAATGCTATAGTGGTTCTTGGGTATCATCATAGGATATAACAGATTTTAATTGACCAGTTTTGGGACTCGCCTTGGCTTGGCACATAAGGGTTTGTCGACCACTGCTACAGCAACCCACCAAGGGGAGTAATGCGCCCATGAAGTCCTATACCCTTGAACAACAATGAGCATTTCTCTGGCGTATTGGGTATCGCACACCTGTCAGAACCAATCAGGTTTCCTCACATATAGGCTCTTGGGAAGATAATTGTATGTTCTTCCGCATACAATGGGATTTTGAGGACCTCGAATTGGTTAAACTACTTGAGTATATAATGTTTTATCTCTGTCAGTGATAACTTTTGTCCTGGTTTCAATATAGTCTTCCTGTTTTTAACTTCTTATCGACGTGTTTTTCTATATTTGATATAAATGCAAGTTTATATTATGACAAGACAACAATAAAACATGTAACATCCATAATCAACTGTTATTTTGCATATATATTAATTGGACTCCCCGCTCTTTGTGAAATTTCTAAAGGTTTCGCTTATCTCCACTGTGCACGTAGTTCAGTCGGTCAGTGAGAATTGAAAAGCAAATATCGTTGTGAAGATATTGAAGTCCCATCTGGGGTGCCAAAATTGTGGAAGATGGAAACATTTTCGCAATTTATTATGAAAAGAGACTCGACAGTTGATTATTTTAGTTTAATTATTTGGATCCATGGGAACAATTTACAAACTTTTACAAAACAGATAAGTACAGAGAGCAACAGAGTAGTGTCATAACTATTTTTCTGATTATACATTTTTACTTTTACCTCTAGATACCCCTCCTTGTCAGCTCTCAAAAATAATATCTCTTATGCTATAAGATACATACAAAATCAAGTCGTCATACTAATCGTAGAAACAAGACAGGACCCTACATTTTTATGGCAACCATAGTTCACAAACCTCCTGATCTGAGGTGCCTGTAGTCTCTGTCCTGCCCAAATGGAAGAATACAGAGAGAGACAGGCAACTTCATCTTGGAGCCATCAGAACAACTGAAATTACAATAACTACAAAGATAAGGCATATTGGCACTTAGCTTCAGGTATTCAGGGATTAGTAGCTTTGTTTATTATGTCCAAATAGAGTCCCAGTGTAAAAAAGTTGGGTAAAAAGTTAATAGGTAAATTCATTATGTTGTTATGCTACTAAAATAGAATTTGACCACTAGTTTATATAAAGTAAATTCAAAAATGCTTTGCAGGTGGCCAGGTAGGTAAAAGCAAGCATTGTGCAGCACGTCAACAATCCCACAATGCAATTCGATTAACCTCCAGTAACCTGTAATAACATACAGTTTGAAAACAAGAGAGCATTAGCCCCATGTACATGTGCGTAAAGCAGCACACTCAACATTGCATATTTTACCATACACTACAATTTACTGATTTATTTAAAGACGCTCACATTTATGACCTAGAAGTTTCTTGTGTTTTTGAATGAGCTACAGCTTTATCAGACATGTTCGCTTACAGTTTGTAATGTGACAAATTTTACAATACATTTCAGAAATAATTCAAAATAGGTATGCTTACTCACCACAAATCGAATAAAACAGCCAATAGGTCTACTCAAAAAAAAAAATAATTAAGTTATAGGCAATTACTGTGCAGCACTAAATGCATCCCATAACCACCACAAACTGTAAGGTTATGAATTGGTATTGTCATGACATTACCTTCTCTAAACATTGAGGCAACGTTATCCGAAGGTAATTGCATGACCATATGATTGGTAATCTTACCACCTCAGCACGTCGCAGGAGCATTATTACACGGCGTACTGACAAGGTAATTACTCACGTACCGGTTTGGTTATGATCCTACTTGTAACTCCATCGTTATCCGAAGGCAATTAATGGCCACATACTTGGTAATCTTTCTAACCTGTTCAGGATGTAGCAGAAACGTAATTACAGGACGTACTGACAATGTAAGTTTTCGTACCAGTTTGGTAACGATCTTACATAACTACCACCGGGAAATATTAACTCCTATTTTCATTGATACAATGTGCTTTCCTTACAATGTCATTACTGTCACCACATCGGAATCCTCGAGCATCCCACCATTTCTTTGTTTGTTATTGTTTGTACTCCTAAATAGTCATCAGAAGTTTACAGTATCTCAGCAGACATTACCGGTGGCTATAGCACGTTTATTTTACTCCAGTTTAAGATAGTTCTGATTTATGTATTGAATTATTAATGTCTGAGTTTTCACCAATACTCTTCTGCTACTGTGGATAGTCTACATTAGTAGTTATTGCTATTTAGAAATATTATAATTATTGATGTTAATCATACTTTCTTTTTCTAATCTAGCAATTTTCCAATTAAGTTATTTTCTAATTTAGTTGTGTAGCCTACATTATAGTACTGTAATATACCTAGCTAACTACTAAGTTTTAAGGTATACTTGGCTAACTAGCTACTGTGACGACCACGCCATCTACTGCCCATCCTCCCCCTGCAGGAGGCGGGCTTCGGCGTTCGACGTCACCGACCTTCTGACACCATCGCCCCATCTCATCAACTCATTGCACCTGTTGTCTCGTTTAGCGCACCTGATCATCATTTAGTCATTCCCCTCAGTATATATGTTCCCTCTGCTCCCTTTGTCTTTGTG
>JACXGJ010004147.1:31122-47873 GCA_016801105.1 Esox niger | reverse complement strand
CTACAGTCTGTCAGTATCACGAGCTGAGGTTTATTCTACAGTCTGTCAGTATCAGGAGCTGAGGTTTATTCTACAGTCTGTCAGTATCACAAGCTGAGGTTTATTCTACAGTCTGCCAATCTCACAAGCTGAGGTTTATTCTACAGTCTGCCAATCTCACAAGCTGAGGTTTATTCTACAGTCTGCCAATCTCACAAGCTGAGGTTTATTCTACAGTCTGCCAATCTCACAAGCTGAGGTTTATTCTACAGTCTGTCAGTATCACAAGCTGAGGTTTATTCTATAGTCAAACTCTTCACTAGGCTCCCATGTATTTCATGGGCAGGGGCAGATATCAAAATGCTCAGCACTCCCTGGCTCTGTGTTGAAGGGCCTAGGAAAATGAGACGACAACATTGCTGCATCTAGTATCGAGGCTAAAGTCTATTTTTATCCTGTCTGTCACATTTAGATCGGGATAAAAAGGGATAAAAAGGCTGCAGAAGATACCAAGAGACCTGAGCACATATGTACGCACCCATACGCGCACACAGAGACAAATCCATTAGAGTGCGTCATTCTCTCATCCCTGCCGTTTGTGAGAGCCAAAGAGAAGGGCCGTTTATCAAGCATGCCAAAGTGACCCCAATGTGAAGAACACTATGATCTACAGCTAATATTGTCATTTGGAAAAAGCATTATATTCGTTGGGGACACGTAAAACTAAGAAAACGATTAAAACAGCTGAGCTGGTTCTCTTCGTTTTGCTTTGTTACGCTTCTGTGTTAAAAAAAGTAAAGGCAACCTGTTGAACGTAAACAGGGATGTTCCGGCTTACTGAAGGCCAGAGGAGGAAGACTGTGGACAGGAGACTGTGGACTGGAATGGACCGACAGGAAGCTCTGCACCGGAAGTCCTCTTGTCTGTCTCTCCATCTCAACCTCTAAGTCTGTCTGCCTGTCATGTCTCTCAGGCTGTATGCCTGTCAAGTCTCAGGCTGTCTGCCTGTCATGTCTCTCAGGCTGTCTGCCTGTCATGTCTCTCAGGTCGTCTGCCTGTCATGTCTCTCAGGCTGTCTGCCTGTCAAGACTCAGGCTGTCTGCCTGTCACGTCTCTCAAGCTGTCTGCCTGTCATGTTTCTCAGTCTGTCTGCCTGTCATGCCTCTCAGGCTTTCTGCCTGTCACGTCTCTCAGGCTGTCTGCCTGTCCCGTCTCTCAGGCTGTCTGCATGTCATGTCTCTCAGGCTGTCTGCCTGTCATGTCTCTCAGTCTGTCTGCCTGTCATGTCTCTCAGTCTGTCTGCCTGTCATGTCTCTCAGTCTGTCTGCCTGTCATGTTTGTCTTTCTGCCTCTCCATCTGGACCTCACTGTCTGTCTGCCTATCATGCCTGTCTGCCTATGTCTATCAGTTTGTCTATAAAATATGTATTTCTGTCTCATCTATTTCTGCCACATCAGTTTCTTTCTGTCTGTCTTTCTGTCTTTGTGTTTCTGTCTGTCATTCTGTCACTGCATAATGCCACTTGAGTGCCTTTCTGTCTGTCTGTTTGTCTGTCTGAATTTCAGACTGAGCCTTTCTGTTTGTCGTTCTGCATGTCTTTCTGCATTTCTGTTTGTCTATCTGTTCGTATTTTTTGTACTTCTGAATTTCGGCCGGTCTGTTCTTTAGTCTCTATGTCTGTCGGATTTTCTTTCCCTCTGTCATACCACATCAGTTAATTTCTGTCTGTCCTTCTGTCATGCTACCTCAGTGCCTGGCCCTCTCAGTAGCCTTTCTATAGGCATTATGCTAAGCAGGCTGACAAGTTGATTCCTGAAATGAGACATCTGTCTTTCCCTGAACATGGGAATTGCTCTGACTCTGACTAAAATGCCTGATTATCCAAAACCACAGATTGAGAATAATAAAAACGCAAAGTGATTACATTGGGATGTTGTACGTTTTGAACCAGAGACAGAGTGCAGTATGGGTAAGGATATGGTTATAGGCTCTGTCTCGCCACCATTGCCTGCTAACACGAAATATTCTGCCCACTCTGGTGTAAACAGCATCAGCTTTTCATTTTCTCTCCCTCTTCCCTTTGATTGAGAAGAATAGTCTTGAAATTTGAGTCTTTCATTTAAAGACCGTGACATCATTGTGCATGGGGCAGAAGCAGGGGTGCATATCTTTATGGCAGAAATGTACCAACAGTGATATTCATCGCTACACAACATTGTTCACATAATGTGCAAGAAAGAAGAGAGGAAGCTGTCCATTTCTCACCAGGCTCATGAAACCAGTTACTGTGATACTAGTTACTTTGATACCAGTTACTGTGATACTAGTTACTGTGATACTAGTTACTTTGATACCAGTTACTGTGATACTAGTTACTGTGATACTAGTTACTGTGATGCTAGTTACTTTGATACTAGTTACTGTGATACCAGTTACTGTGATACTAGTTACTGTGATACTAGTTACTGTGATACCAGTTACTGTGCCAGAGCTGGTGCCCACCCGACACCGATGGTCTGGTCACTTCAGAGACCTAGCGGCAGTCTCCCATTTCCCCTCTGGCACGTGTTAAAACGGGTTGCCCCCGCTGCGGGCGGCGTACTAGGCAATCCCCTCCCTCCCACCCGCTGCCAACCACTTACCAACCGGCAAGAAAAGAAGGAGGAGGAGTACAGAAGATATATATACAGAGGAGCTGAGACAGGAGGGACACTATATATAGAGCCGGAGCTGTCACCTCCTGTTTTCCCTCCTTGAATGATCACAGTTTGACAGCACGAATCCGGCAGAGCAGAGGTTGCTGGGATGCAGCGTGCATCTGGAGAGCGACACAGAGGTAACGGTGTTTGCCGCAGGCATGCGTGTCACAGCCACCACACATACACTTCTACTGAAGCCTTATTGGTCAAAGACCAGAGATGGAAAAAAACAGAATGACGGGAGCTGACCATCACTGCTGTATAAGCTCATGCAGATTGAATGTGTGGGGTAAAAAATGGACACTAAAACAGCACTCGGCTTACAAGAGCCACGTACGCAAACGTGCCGCAAACGTTTGCGTGTTTTTATAAAATGGGCTATTCTCGGCCGCACCGCGTGTCCCTCTTCTGAGAGCTGCGTAGACGGACAGCTGGCTGGGGAGGGCGAGGGAGGGAGGGAGGGAGGAGGAGGGACGTGGATTAAATATGACACAGCGGGCGGCAGATGTGCAGAGTAAGGGGGTGAACGTACGAGCCATGTGCGCTGCCTCTTACGAAACCGGATTTTACATACTGTAGCAGCCTTGCTTAACAGCCTGGGCTCTCTGTGCCAGTTGGCCAAGGGGTATCCGTGTTGTGAAGGTTCAGGCCCAGGCACACATAGACAGTCAGGAAAGTATGCAAAACTTTTAGATGTTTTATGTATTCTATAGGGTCTTTCTGTTTCAGTAATGCTGGCACCAGCCCACGTGAAACCACAACTGACTTCAAGACCGGCTAATCAACGAAAACTAATTCGCAATCAGCCGACTTAACCTGGGAGCCATACACTGCTTCCTCAGGTGACTGTTACAGCTTTGCGAAGCTTAACGTTTTCTAAACCTTTGTTTAGAAAGGCAGAAGCGGTGGTCATAGAAGAAACACAAACTGATTGGTAGAGGAAAACAACAAGTCGGAGTTACTGAAACGGTTCCGATTTCAGGTCTCGTTGGGATTGTTATACTGGTAACCGTGTCCTGGGGGTCGAGGCAGGTTTTGTCCTGTCTGGAATAAGAAGACTGGGGAAGGCTTGGCACAGACGTGAGCCTGTGTCTGGGCTGCCTCTGTCGGCCAGGTAGGGCGCGGATAAGCTTTCATCGGCTCATTGATCGCTCAAGGCCTCTGTTCTGGTACAACCTATGCTGTGGGCACTTAACTGTGGCTCCAGTGTCAAAATGTACCCAAATGACTGAAATCTAGGAGCCTGGGAGAGATGAAGGGAGATAAACTCTGCCAGCCAGGGATGGGCATCTTACTCTCAGTCTCTCTCTCTCGAGCACGCACAGACTCCTGCACGCGCGCGCGCGCACACACAGACACATTCCAACTGTTGTTTCCATTACAGAGAGCTGACTGCAACCTCCGACCCTTCACTCTCATGTGTTTCTTTCTTGGTCGACCATCTCTCTCTCTCTCTGTCTGTTTCAGAGGCGGACAGTGGGGAGGAAAGCTTAGCCTAAGGCTGGCTGTCAGTCAGACGGCGCACAAACGGCCTGGCATGATGCTCTTCATCTCAGTAGACACGTCAGCGGGCGTCTGAGTCGCAGACTAACTAACCACAGGCAGGTGGAAGGCTTAGGAAACACCTCAGCCAAGGCATTTAACCATGAGCAGACTTTCCTCTCTCACCAGCCTTAGAAGGGCACATCCGCCCACATCTCCTTCTTCAGCCTGAGAAATCTGCGCTATTGTAATAAAAGAGAAGGGGAGACACTGAGCGAAGGCTAAGTGAAGTTCGCTATGAGCAACGGCTTCATTTGCAACAAAAAATAGAGAGGCAGTGATATATTCAAAACAGATCTCTGCGTGAACTGTGAATATATTCTGCCCCGAGAGATATGACAGGAAAGGTTAGCTAACACTGAGTTCTTTGTGCTACAGCGATAATCGTTTAACCCTTACGTTGTCACAGTGAAAGATGAAGAGGGAGAGGAAGTTGAAATAACCTTGAGGTTCTGTATCAGAACTAAAGCAGTTATATGACTGTCCTGCTCTGGTCTTATTTAAAGATATACTTCAGGATTTCATGTAATAAAGCCCTACCTACTTCCACAGTCAGATGAAGTCAAATACTTTTTTTTATTTTTACCTTTTTTTATCCAGATAAGATGATGGATGTCCAGTTGTCATTAAAAATTAAGACTTGGAAAAACGTTAAACAATTGCCAGATATTACATTCAGTTACACATAAATTTGAACAAATATAATAATAATTGAATCCATTTACCACAGGCATGGGCAACTGGCGTGCTGCACACCGCATGCGGCCCCCAACCGGTCTTTGACCTTAAATCTGTTGGAACCAAACTCTATGATAAAAACAAAACATGAAATAGACTTGAAATTCTTTTTTGCCGTGTTACATATAAAACATTAATTTCAGGGTCTCAAAAAGCTGTTGTGATGTCTTTCTGGGAGTGTAGCTGAGAGTGTGCTGATGTTTGAGCCATAAAACACTTGACTATAACTATTACAGAAGTCTGTACAAGCCAAAATATCATGGTGACCAGTGCATGCATTCTGTGGCCCCCACCACCATCCAAGTTGCCCATCCCCAATTTACAGTAAATGAGGCGATACATACAGTATTTACAGACGGATAAGGTGCATAAATCACCATATGAGGTAATACTTACATATATAATATATAATAATAATAGAAAAAAAATAGAAAATAGTAACAAAGTTGCACATTTAGGGCAGCAGTGTTTGGATCACAATGATGAGTGTTGTATTGGATACTGGGGACAAAGCTGACAGTGTTGGGGCAGACTATGTCTAATTTATTGAGTGGTCTCTGTATCCATTATGAAGGAAGTTAACGGTAGTTTGGAGCCAATGCTAACTAGCATCAGCACAATGACAAAATGTTTAGTCCACTGGAAGCCTATGCTATAAGCCAGCATGCACGAACTTAGCATAAGCTTCAGTCAATGTGCTAACACTAAATAGCAACTGCGCATAAACATCTTTCAAGTACATAAAAATGCCATCCATTGATTAATATGACTGAGGTAGTTTTAAGGCTTCTTTGCAAAAATCCCAAAGTATCCCTTTACTACGCCCATAATTATTTACTCCTCGTTCACCACCAAGTCTGTTTCCAGGTGTTTCACCCTGAACCAAATACAAAAAAAAACTATTTTAATCGCTTTCGAATGTGACTGAAGATTATCGTAACAAGCTAATACTAGATAATATGATCCGTTTTCACAGGGTGCTGAGGTACTTAAGGTAGTTAAGCCCAAGTGTGACTGGCTCCTGTTTTTAGGGGTCATGACCCACGAGGAGCTCTGCACCCTGAAATAGAACCGTGATTATACAGCTTGTTTGAGGATAAATATAGGAGGTTTCCCACGGAGGATGAAACCAGTCAGACCTAAAACAAAAAAGTAATGGCAATGAAAACACTTAAAAAATGAAGGTGTTCCACCCAGTTCATCTGAAATGTCCACCTTGCCCAACGGAAAACGCCCAAGCGAAAAGCCAGGCAATGTGCACACGACGGCTCTAAAGGACCAATGTAAACACTCTGTGTTCAACGCCGACCTGAGCCCATCTTTATCTGTATAAACTTACTGTTACGTCGGTCGGCTAACCACCCCGTAATGAGCCCTTGGAAAAGGTCTCAAACCTTTACAGAATGTGAGGATGTGTGTTACTCCGTATGGGACTATAAATGAGAGCATTTCTTCCCCCAACGGTGATTCAACGTTTGCATAAGGTGCAGTAAAATGTCGTAAATGCCTGTCTGTTTGTACAGCCTTTTTTCTGCTGCTCAAATTCAGGTTTTACTGCTGAAACCTTTCGGAGACTCGTGTGCATTCCTTCATTCTAAGTTGCTTTTTGGTGTTCCCTCATCATGGGCGATAACTTAGACTGAATGTCCTCAGTGGATCACTGGCTGCCTCATATAGCTCACTTTTGGCTCTACAGCTGACACCTGATTGGACTATTTAAATAGAGCTCAGCGCTAAAAGGAGTAACGTATAGTTCAACGTTTCCATCGATTTGAAGATACGTTGAACATGGAATACACACATCTGACGAATAGGGGACATTTCAGCTGTCACAAGTCAGACAGGCTGCTATTATGTACGGAGCTTATCTGAGACTAGTTATTTGTTTTAATCCAGAAAGCTGAGGATGAACTCAGTGCTCATATATGACAATATCACCTGAATAACTGTAAATGATCCATGACAGATGTCCGTTTATAGCCAATGAGCAACAAATACCCAGAGCATTTTTCTTTGTGTCGTGTCTAACCCAAAAGCTTTGAATCAGCTGTCATGTCAAATGAAGATACGAGTTGGCTAGCGTGCAGTATGTCTCTCCCCTCCAGGGCACCGTTTAACATGGAAATCCTTAAAGCTTTCACCCAGGCAGCAGATTTTCTCTCTCCGCTCAGGAAGAAGAAAAACGAGAGAAGATAAGAGATTTAACAAAATCATTTGGCCGTGTGAAACCTACATTTTGAACTGTGACAAAATACATGAACTGACATGAACGGAATTTGGATTCAACAAGTGTGTCGTCAATAACTGTAAAATGCCTCTAATATACATTAAATGTGTATGTCTGGCAGGCCAAGGTCTCTACGAGATAGTCTGAAGCTCAGCTTCCCTGATAGTTGACTGATGGACATTGTCTCCACGTACCTCAAATCTACAAGCATTCACGTCCTCATCCGCTCATGGCAATGCAGTCTCTCAATTAACCCGACCTTTTACTCAAATTACTTACACCACGCGTCAGTCTTTTACATACATTTCATGTCTGTGCTTGTGCTTTTTTAATAGCCGCAGTCCAAATGAGTGTGAGAGGCATTACACTTAAAGGAAAACTGCTCACTGTCTACCAATAGACCACTAACCAGAATGAAGAATATGGTTGGACCACACCAGTGGTTTTAACCACACGAATGCCTCAAGTTAGAATCTACATTCTGGCAGCAGTCCACAATACATACCTGCTCTATTAGAAAGGGATTGCCAGTCTACGCATGCAGGACCCATTTGTTGCAAGTCGCTGTGTTGAGCTTGGAGCATCAGGACTGAAAAGCTTATTAAAAACCATTGGGCGACTAGAAGGAGATTAGAGCTGCATTTTTGAGAGGTTAGATACTGCACACTTGTTACAATTCTGCCAACCCCCACTTCCCGGAAAAGTCCAATGAATCTTGTCCCCTTTGGATACGCTTTGTAAAATTGGTAGATAATTATTAGGCTCACCAAGGTCTATAAGGCAATCAATATGGACACATTTAAAAGCTATTCCCCTCAGCGTGGGCCACAATAATACAATTGGAAAATGTGCTGCACTTGTTCAACTGTAGTCGCCAACAAAGTGGAATTGCTCTGTCAAGCATATAGGTCTCTCAAAAACCAATCAAAGACAAAAAAGGAACTAATTTAAAGGATATTTGAAAGAAATTACCAATTTGCAGTAGTGCAACTGTGAAACTGTGAAACCACTGGGTTGTGAAAACAAACTTGATTAGAGAATGAAACTAATAGATAAGTAAGGAGGATTAGAGAGAGTCAGTGAGACAGTGTCAGATTGTCAGAGAGAAAAAGATTGGGTCTGAGGGAAAGTGACACATGTTGCCCAACACCACATAACTTGCAGACAAAACAATCAAAAAGTACAGAATCTCCTCCAATCAGAGGTAATGCGGAATCCAACTCAACTGGAGGCTTTGCAGACCTCCTCAACGTTGAGCTTGACGCCAGGGGTCATCTAGTGATCGGCCTGGCAACCCCATCACAATACGGCCAACAAGGGGAACGACAAAGCATCGGGATGATGTTACACCATCAAGGTCCAATCTGACTGTTCAGGTCACGGCACAGACAGGGCCTCATTCGGCATTGAACATCATTGATAAAACGCTGGGGTGTCGGGAGGTGTTCTCGGACTGTTCTTAGATCCAACTACATTTCAGAGGGAAGCCGCTGGCAGACAAAGCCCAGACGGAAGTCAGTCGGTCTGTTTAATGAAGATGTGCTCTTTGGCCCTGAACCGAGGACACAAACAGTGCTTCACCACTCTCCTAATCTCTCTCAAGCAATCTCTCTCGGCAGATAATCCTGTGAGAGAAAATCTGTGACTGACACCATGCTGTGCCAATCCAAGTGTATGCCTGCCCATAGTCCCCTTAATCTACATTTCACCAGGAGCAAAGACAAAGCTATAGGATGAGCCAATAAACGCCCACAGCACAACCTCAACAGACCACGTACAGAGCAGTTCTATCCAGAGTCACAGAGAACCACTGAAAATATAGGCAACATATCTGGGAAAGTGGGTTTGTCTCACCTTTAAAGGACAGGAAAACCCGAGGGGCGGATAGGGGCTCGTTGGGCGGCATGGGCAGGGTTTCGGCAGACAAAGCCAGCAAGGTGAACAGCAACCATAGTTTGTCCCACAGCATGGTCTCTCCTCTTCCAGACACTGAGGAGAGAGAGTCCAGGTACCTGAGGAAAGAAACAAGATGATCAGCTCGGCATATACACCTGAAACATAGTGCACCAACCCCTAATGCCTACTGTATTTGAAACAGTTGTCAGAGATAGGCAACCATCTGTCATTTAGCACCCGAAATATACTAAGGCAAGTAACAAACAACACAATGCTGATGCGTTCACTTAAGGGTATATATAATCAAAATGCCAACTTTCTGTTTCAGAAGTGTAGTTGAAGGGGAATGCCTGCAGGTTGAATCAGGCTCATGTCGTTCCCGGCTCGTAATATGCCCGTGCAGGTTGACTAGGCTTTACAGAACTCCAAGTGGAATTGCAGGGGCGCGGCCGATGCTACGCGTCCATTCACATGGGTCGCCCCTAAACAACTTCATTAAACCCGAAACGCCCGTTAACTGCACAATGCTCTTATCTTATTACGACCCCTTTACAAAAGAAACAATCTAAGCGTTCTTTAATGACCAATGAATGAGATGTGCATGTTGTTGAATACGTAGACATTGAACGCAGACTTACAATGACGTTAATGACGGTCGTTATTTATAATTAAAAATAATCCTTAACATTAATAGCCTTATAATTATGATAGGCTTATTCAACAATACACTGTATTCGTATAGGTAATGGGAATGTTGTGTTTGTTTTATGGGATTTGAGCCCATAAAGGCTACTTCAAGGTCTTCTTCAACCATCTAATCTCTCATGCATGGCACTGTTCAGATCGTAAACCAGGGTTAAAAACTGTCACGGAGGGATATAGGATCAAGTTCCGAATGAAATCCTCAACCCTTCAGGTAGGATAAACCTCCAGTGTAAAATTCCAAATTGAAGGACTGCTAGTTAGCCAAACTAAAGCGTGACCGTACTTAATATAATAAGACATTGTTTTTGTTAACCTACACATTCCTTATCCCTTAGGGAATGGGATGGTTATAATGAACATGAATAACGTTAAAATATGTGCAATAGAAAATGAATCTGCCTTGAACTCAGAGATAAACATCCGAAATCGCTGTGTTATTACCTGGCAATAAAAATAGTAAATTGACTGTCAGAAACTTACCGTTGAAACCAGCAACAAACAGGTTTATATGCCAGTTGTTGCAAAAAAAAGTAACAGCTATAATTTCGGCTTCTTTTGACACTTATGAAAAGTAACTGAACAGACCTTGCAAGTGATCCCACAGTAGTTTTAAATGCACTGGAATCCTCATGAGAAGCAAAACGGTTTAATATGGCCAATAGCAAGCAGTAGCCTACCGGGAATTAAACCTTATTTTCCCTCCTACAGCCATTATGCAAAAATAATAAAAGCGTGTGTAGTAATAGACTAGTTATAAAAAGAAAAATATACTAGGCAAAAATGTGGGTTATACACAGCACAAATACATTCTTAAGTGGACTGAAAGTAAATTGACTAAATACCAATATAGACGTAAATAGACAATAGGCCTTAATCACCAATTGCTCGACTGAATAACTCCTGTATTGTGCATGGATAATGATCTCTTAGTAATCAAAATCAATAATTAAATGCGATCAATTTGATTCATGATTTGAATGAAGAAAAATTTGCCTATACATAAAATATTACATATTAATTAAGAAGCCTATACAGTAGGCTATATATATTTGTGCGTACCTGGTTATTATTGCCGGGGAGAAACGGTGTTTCTTTCAGTACCACGACTCATTTAAAAGGCATTCAACGAAATCCTGTATTCAATTCTCCTCTCTCCTCACTGAGCGAATGAAGCGGCCGAGATCCTGCACGATTCCCTCGCAACAAAGCTATATGATCCAAATAAACTTGATAATAAAGCTAAGACTGTAATGTTTGTCTCCTGTCCTCTACATTTGTCTCATTCAATTGCGTACAATCCCAATTCGTAGTTCTCGTAGAGAGGGTTAATGTAATTCCTTGAAATGGAGGAGTTGGTAAAGTTGAATCATGCGGCGCAACACCGCAGCTCTGTATGCTACTGAAGGCGGAGACGCACTGGCAGGTGGATACAGTGCGTTCGCCCGTAGACTAGACCCACCCATTGGGCGGGAACTTACCTTAGCAGCAGACACCACTGTACCGCCCCCTTACCATGATGTGCCTGTAAAACAATGGCTAGAAAATGCACACATCAGCGTCTAGTCCACAGGTAGGGTTACTTGAAAACGTTTCAGAAAAGATACAGATACTGAACATATATATTTACTTGATACATCACGAGGCTTAGGCAGTGTTTCTGGTTTGTGATATTTCAAAAACCTTTTACAAGGTTTTCCATTATTTGGACATTCCATGATTTAGAAAATGATGCAATTGAGTGGCGCTCCATGCGTGATGATATTGGTACTCGCTTAGTTTGATTAAGCGGGGTGCCTGTGCCTTAGAACTGGAATGGGTAGTGCTGAACAAGGAACCATGTTTACTTCCTGGGGAAAAACCTATGCCGCCAGAGAGAGCAGCGAAAAAATTCACAATTATGTTTCAGAGGAAGGGTGACGAGTTAATACAAAGCACAAAGGATTATCTGTGATTTGCTTAAGCTTTTGAGCAAAACCTCATGAAATCCCAACCAGAACATTTATTTCCCAGATATTTTAAGTTGTTTTCACTTGCTCTTTTGCATAATTGAAGCAGATCATACAATGTGTTTGCGTGAGAGAAAGAGACAGACAGAAAGAGAGAAAAAATTAAGAATGAGAAAGGGAGAAGAAAACAAGCGGTGATGGCATGTGTGGATGGGGGAAGGGTTGTGATGACAGCAGTGGGATGCCTGGACAGATTTGAGTAAACACACCTGATGCCAGATCAGAGTGATCCCAAAATAAAGGATCAACCGTTATGTGTTGTGCTTATGATGAGCTGTGCTTCACCCAGTGCTTTAACCCTTGCAAAATGCTTTCTGAAGGCTACATCATGTCATAATAGAGTTTCTAATGGAAACAGTGTCAGGTAAGTGGATAATATGGGAGTCTGATAGAGTAGTTAGAGAAAGTTGTTTGGTGTATTTAGTTAAAGGATCCTCATTTGCTGTTGCACATGCAGTAGAGTCTCTGCTGCAGCGTACAAACATTCCAAACAAACAACTCACTAATGATTATTTTAAATTAAATAAAAAATGTGTAAGTATGTAGAGTGCTGTGCAAAAGTCTTAAGCAAACTTAAAAAAATGGATAAAGCTGTTCATCAGGGCATTAAGGGTTTATTTGCATTTATAGACACTATTTAAGATTAGAATAAATACACATGAATATGAAAATACAGAATACATAATGTCCTAAAGACATTTGAGATAACTGGGCAATTTGAAGGCAGAAAACCTGATGAAACTCAAAAGATGAGTGTTGGCAAATTCTGAAAGAAGAATTTCTTACAGGACTAATTGTAAAAATTACTCAACAGTCTAGCAAAGTCAAATTTCTTCACTTCTGTGTTCTAAGGGAGGCCACAAAAATATGTTTTTTTGTTTTCATTGTATTAGTGTTGTTTGGTGTTTACTGCAATGTTAAACAATGTGTATTCTACAAAATGAATATACAGATTTTAGAGAAATGGCTGAGTGACCTTTGGCCTAAGACTATTGCTCAGTAATGTATATTAACAAATAAATAATATAATGGCAAGATACAAAGAAACAAACATTATTTTCACACTTTCTACATTTACTCATTCATATTATTACAGTTGAATTAGAGCTTACTTCCCGTTTTGTTTGATGCTGGTCAAGACCTCTATATGGAAGATTAAATTACATTAAATGAAAACAGCAAAGCCCTGTTTGATTTAATTTCTTGTAATAGAAGTTTACAATCAATGAAGACATAGATCAAATATGAATATATTTTTAATCTTTTGTGTGTAAAATATATATGAAAATGAATGTGTTTATAATGTGCTTAGAATATTAGTAAAATTACATATAAATTACCGTTAATATTTTGACACCTATTGAAGATAACAGTCAGGCAGTGAATAATAATGTAAAATAATAATAATAAAGATTTGTGAAGATATATTTCCATTTTGAAAGATTTGCACTGACCAAAAAATTATTTATTCATTGTAAAAACAGGTTAACCATATTACTTTAAACAATCTTTAAATTAATGTTTAGAAAATATATCACTAATCTAAATGCCAGTGGTTCATATGGTTACATATGCCAAGCAAAATTAATACAGCAAATTGAATTGAAAATTGTAAATCTTGAAAATCTTCTGCTAGATTGATGTCACTTTTCTACCCAGTTTTTCTCCCCAATTTCATTGTATACAACTGCCCTGCTTCGTTATTTTAGCCTCGTGATGCTGACCCATTAACTGCCCTCCACTGGACGTCTAGGCTGATCAACAAGCAAGATTCAAAAAGATGGATTTTCTTGATGGTTGCAGATTGTTTAATTACGTCAGTTTGTCTGACTTAATTATATATTTGAAGGGCTAACTGGCATTGAGAATGCATTGATTTTAATTAGCTAGAGTGTTTAGTCTATCAGTTTTGGTTCTCCCATGACCTCAGGAGGATTTAAAAAGGACGATTTTCAAGCATGTGACAGTACATTTTACAGTGAGTTGTTGTTAGCCACAACGTGTCTGAGCCTGGTTAATTTGCTATTCTGCTCATATTACCTGACCCTGAAGGGTCGTGACGCATATGGTTTGGCATTGTTTCACCTCAGATAGCACAACAATTCCACCTGCATATAATGAAGCAATCTGATGAGACAATCGTAGAACTAAAGGGGGTAAAAAAATGGTAAGTAACCCTTTGTTTTTGTGTATGGTTGCCATGGATACATGACAATATCAAGATAAGCAGTGATATTATCGGAGGGTACCATGGTTATAATTGCTAAGAGATGTGAATCGTTGATAACTGTAACCATAGAGACAAATAAAAACAGACCGGTACCAATTTCTAAGAATCCACATAATCAAGCATTTGTAATGGCTAGAAAATGATTTATTCATGATTTATTCATCATCATTCCCACATTTGGAGATCCTAGCAGCCTATTTATTGACACATTTATAAACAACTTTGTTTTTATCAATAAGTAATTCAATAATTCTAGACACCTTTAAAATAGATTCCTATTAATCCTTAGCCAATCATTAGTTAAGTCTTTTTGTATGTCCTCATCTAAAGTGTGGGCTTTATATGCATTATAACTTCAGATAAATAGTAGCAGGGTCCAGTGTAATTCCTCCCAAAAAATATTGTAGGAGTTCCAGCGTGACCAGATGCTCTTTAACATCTCACAATATTCCTCTAGAATATTTCAATAAAGAGGATATTTAAGATATTTTAGAAAACGGTTTTATCCGTTCCATTTATTTTCAAGCATTTTAAGTTGTGACATGCATATTATTTGTACATATCAGTAACGATTTGGAAATACAAATACACTTGAAAAAAACGTCTGTTGCTGTCTGGTCCATCAAGTGTACGTGTCTAATCTCCCTAAATAATGACTACTTGGTCTCTTTGAGGTTGTCAACATTACAACAAACATAGTAACTCTCCAAGTCTTTGCAGCATTTGTTTCACAGTGGCATTTTGTGGATGATTTCATAAGTGCAACATGTTATTTTCTTAATGTGTTGTGCCTCTTTTAATATTAATATGTACTGTTGGAATTTCTACAAGTGGTTTTCATGAAAAATAAATCTTGCCTAAAACAAGCATTTATTAAGTAAAATCAAAATAAATGCTATGAAAAAGATCTGGAAAAAAGGTTTTTGCCGATACCTAAAACATCTTAAATAAACACGTTTTAATTATCTGGACAACACTGATGTCCACAGAGTTTGGGTTTAAACCCATGAAGAGATCAATTCAACACACATTTCAACCCCATGAGATACGAAAGTTAGCATAATCTATATGGAAGGGGAATATTTTACACTCATTCCTGACGGCTGTTGTATTTCTCTTTGAAGCAACACTTTGAAGCAACACTGTAGGCACAGACGACGAATTGGTTTTTAGCTGCTATGTTAATATTGTATCTCACGGAGCCATACGTGCTAAGCATATGTACAATGTTTATGTCAGTGTGCAGAAAGAGATAGTTACAGTGCATTTGCCATTCATTCACCCCATCCTATTACAGCAAATACATTCCAACAGTGCTTTGGGTATTGTGAAGCTTTCTGTCATCTATAATTTGTTCCATATGATTTAACCAGAAGCATATCCAGTCCCTTCTCAAAATATGTCCCACGACCCTCAGCCCAAACAGCTAGGCTGTTCATTTCACCTATTCCAGATTACTACTGAATACCGAGGTGGATGTTCTCAACCACATTCAACTGTATCATTTTCATCATCTGCTACATTGCAGTTCTCAAAACTACAGTAAGACTTTTGTGGGTCGCAACTGTCGGATTAACAGCCACATCCTCTGCTCTCAGAGAAATCCTATGCATGCAGCTTTCACCAGATCATGGGCAGCAGAGAGGACAAATATGGCACTAGATAGCCGAGGAAAACTTCATTTCCATTGTGTGGGACTTTCTATAACTGTCTGGGAACAGGAAAAGCACTTAGCACACATCTGTGGAAAAAGAGTGAGCTTCACAGTGTGACCTCAAGCCTTGATCAATGCAGCAGAGAGTTAGAGAGCAAGAAAAACTATTTGTAAAAGCAGTTTTTGTATTCTTTAGCTGGTACAGCCCCCTGGAGTGTTGAGAAACAATAACTTTTAGGTTGGACACATACTAACCTCATCACCAAGGGATATTAACAACTGAAATGTGGCTTTCGTGGGAGCGACTATACAATTGTATGGTGACCTCACTAAGTAAAATATAATCAGAACTGAATCTTTTCGTAATCACTCAAAAATTTTCTAAAGAATCATTCATGGAATATCAGTATAGGAGAGGGTTTGGGCAGCATTGTTGTGGAAGATGATTGGTTTCTCTGTTTGTTAGCAAGGGTGAAGCTTAAAGCATTGGAGACCAGACTACATGGATTTTGGCGGAAGCGTCTGGAAACAACATTACCCACAGACACACTTCCAGTATAATCTCTGAGGTACAGAGCAGGAAGATGTGTGGAATGTTAAGGACAGCAGATAAAGCTACTGTGTTTTTTGGGGTCTTCACCTTCAACTCCCACGACATTTCAATTTTTTTCAGGAAAAAAAGCAATTTCCTAATACCTGTTCATCATTTCTCCAATCACATTCCTTATATTCTCATGCCAGTACATAGTTCCTCCTGCCTTGACACATACATTACATCTCTCACACCTCTCCATTCTATTTGGGTCTGTCCTCTCTCATTGACCTTCTCACTTTCCCTCTCTGTCTCACTCCCTCTACACCCCCATTCCCTCTCTGTCTCACTCCCTCTACACCCCCATTCCCTCTCTCTCACTCCCTCTACACCCCCATTCCATCTCTCTCTCTCCCTCTCCACCCCATTCCCTCTCTCTCTCTCCCTCTCCACCCCCATTCCCTCTCTCTCACTCCCTCTCCACCCCCATTCCCTCTCTCTCTCTCCCTCTCCACCCCATTCCCTCTCTCTCTCTCCCTCTC